>APFE030429990.1:0-30737 GCA_000404065.3 Pinus taeda | reverse complement strand
GCATTTTTATTTTTCCTGTGATTTAGAATTCGTATGCAGGTAATTTCTGTACGGGGTTAAAACCTACAATTTTTTTATAGTTAAAATATTTAAATAGTCTCACTAATTTACATTAGCATTTTTTAAGTATATATTTCGCTTAATTTTGTTTGAAATCTAGCAAATATGTGTTGGAAGAAGTTAAATCCATTTTATACATTAAAATATGGAATTTAAAGGATCAAAAATTACACATGGTGTGTTTGTGTGTGTGTATAGCTATAGATCAATCTTAGTTAAATATCTATCAAGCTTTAGGAATAACTTTATAGAGGTGCAAACTTTTTATTCATGTTTTGTAGTCTAAAAGAAGTTTGGAGATACAATCCCTCTCAGCTCTTGCTAGATACATAATTAATTTGGATCTATATTGGTAAGTATTTAAGGGCCAAATCACCAACATTAAATGAAAAATTGTCCAATGTAAACCAAAATCATTCAAATATAATCAAAGTTAAACATATGGAAATTACAAATCAAAGAAACAAAATACTACTCACTCTTTTAACGAGCAAAGCATTCCATTATAATTAGAAGCAATACCTTACAACATAAGTATTTTCCAACATGTAGATGGTGACCTCCATTCATGTGTAGTGTAGGTACTCACACATATATGAGATGTATTAACTATAGTTTGAATGCTATCTATAACTAAGTATGATGATGCCTAAGGCATAGTAGGAAAATGGTTGTGGCATATATAGAATCCTAGATAAACTAATCACTAGGCTAGCAATTATAGTTGGGACAAGATATGGAATATTTGGACCATAAGGAGGGAACTCAAACTTCAACTAAATGTAATAACTATAGTTAAATGACATGTTTACTCACTAGATAATTCGACAAGTTCTATAAATGTGCTACAATATTTACATTTGGTCATCACAATTAGAGAGTTCTTATGCATTAATTTTTTGTACTACAGAGGATTGCATTTATTCACATGTTTGTAGGTTTGTGAAGGACTACGTTGTACTTGAGGATGAACCAAGATTATTGTTACATTCAAAAAAGCAATAAAAGAAATAAATTGTATATACCATGAAACTTTTCAAGATTGAATTGTTTCCTTTAAAATTTGACACGTATTTATAGTTAAAATATTGATGAAATTGGGGATAAAGGATGAAATTTCAATAGAGGATTTCCCCAAAATGAACATCTTGCAAGGCCCTATTACCCACCCATGTGGGTGTCCTGTTACCCCTCCTTCAACAGGGGTACATATGGGTAAATTCGTTTTGGGCAGCACCATCATAAGCCCAAGTAACACAAATCTAAAGCATTGTAAAAGCCTTGTGGGATGATCTTTTTGTAAGAGTGTGTCCTAGACCCTTGATGTTTGGATGGCCATGCCTGGTCTTCTTAGCTTCATTTCCACGGTGCTTGGTTCTACGACACTGCTAATATCCCCTTGGTGGGTGGTAACTTCCTACTTTGATGGACATCCTTATGTCTTAGGGTAGTATGCAAGCATGTTGGAGTTGGATCTATTAGGACTCCTCGTTTACCAAACCACTCAATTTCTATCTTTGCAAAGGTGATCATCTATTGTAGCTTTCCCTTGTATTATCCCTTTGATTCTGGTGCACCTACCTTTTCCCAACTTGGTTCTCTTATTGATTCTATAAGGCATTCCTTGGCCTTGGTGTCTTCATCATGTCATAATTTCTTGTTATGGCATTCTCATATTTTGCAACAGTTTTATGTTTCCAAGGTAGTGTGTGGATCCCAATGCGTAGGTTTTGGCTGGGTCATCGATCAAAGTGCTCATATGAAGCAAAAAAATTTCCACTTCCCATTCCTCTTGGAAATTTTTAGAAATGGTGATCCAAGAGGAAGATATGTTCAATCAAAGAGTTTCATCCTCCTTCTAGGGGGAACTCTAACTTCTAGAGGAAATTTGAAGGGCAATTCTTGGTTGAATGGGGAAAGTGAGCAGTCTATTGACATCTGCAATTTTTTTTGCTGCAAAACCTAGGTTTCGGTTTTGTTTTTAAGTTTCTTTTGAATATGTGAAATTGATGAAAGAATTCATTGTAGCATATTAACCAATGATCAAAGCCCATAAAACTATTGTTGCTATCAGTGATAAATGACAAAGTTCGGCCTTTAACAGAGCCAAAGAAGAATGATTTGAATATCATTGCAAAGAAATAAGGAATAGCCAGAGTGGTTGCAAGATCCAAATCAGGTTTTAGTCGAGTTCAAGGTTAGAAAACCAACGTTAGAGGAAATGTGGTGGTAATTTGTAACCAATGGTGGAAACTTGAAATTGTATTTGGGTGAGAGGAGTATATCCGAGCCTGCACGAGGATCTGGACTCTAAAATCCCCTAGATCCCTAGATACATTCAATTCCATAACACATCTAGGCCAATCGTCATCAGGTCACCAACAAATGGCGCATGCACGGGTAAGTACTAAGTGTTAAAGGGATTGAGTTTTGATCACTTTATGTTATAACGTGAAAGTGCCAACATGTGAGAACAAAAGGCCTTACTGCCCTTATAGTTAAGCTCGTAGTGTTGACCATTATCATATGATCGATATAGTTAAGCCCTGGTGCAAAGGATGTGAAATTTGAGGATTAATGTTAGTTTTTGTGTAGGTTAAACATGTGTTCTAGTCTCCATTGGTGTTTATGAGGCTAAGGAACACATGAGGATAATTATCTCCAAGACCCAGAAAAATCTTCGAAGGAAAATGCCTTAATTAGATTAATTAGCTAGTTATTAAATATTTTCCTAAGTCTAACTTAGGAAAATTGGCTAATTAAATCAGATTAATTGAGGTAAGTACTAAGTGTTAAAGGGATTGAGTTTTGATCACTTTATGTTATAACGTGAAAGTGCCAACTAGTGAGGAAAAAAAGCCTTACTGCCCTCAGAGTTAAGCTTGTAGTGTTGACTATTATCATATGATCGATATAGTGAAGCCCTGGTGCAAAGGATGTGAAATTTGAGGATTATTGTTAGCTTTTGTGTAGGTTAAACATGTGTTCTAGTCTCTATTGATGTTTATGAGGCTAAGGAACACATGAGGATAATTATCTCCAAGACCCAGAAAAAGCTTTTATGTAAAATGCCTTAATTAGATTAATTAGCCAACTATTAAATATTTTCATAAGTCCAACTTAGGAAAATTGGTTAATTAAATCAGATTAATTGAGGTAAATCAATTTTGCTCTAGAAACTTCCGAAAAAATCATTTGATGGGGTCAAGATGATCTTAGCCATCAATTGGAGTTAGATCGTGGTCATTGATTACTCAATGAAATATTATAAGAACAAATCGATGGGGCTTTGGAGATCACTTAGCAGTGGCGAATTGCAGTTACAGCAAGGGTATAGTGGAGGTCACTAAAAACAGGGTTTCAACAGAGAGATTGAGGAGAGCATTCATGAGGATGACTTGCAGGAAAGTGATTGTGGAATTGTACGAATTTTTTGTGAGCAACAACGCACATTTCCAACCAAGCAGTGTGAATACCTTGGAAGTGCGAGTTGTCGAGAGAGAGCACCAGATCGATTGCAAAGGAAGACATGGTGTCTGCCAGTTTATTTTGTCAGTAGAGATTGCTAGAGCTTTGCCAAAAAGGCAAGCAAATCATTGTACTCTTGAATTGTTGAAGATAATAATAAAACCCTCATCTGTTGCACTAGTTTTCCCTTAAGAAGATTTTTCAAGGACAATTGTCTAAAAACAACAGTTTTAATTTTTTGTGCATGCATATTTCTCAATTCCTTAATGCTTTATTTTTAAAGATTGCAATAGTGAATTTATTGTTATTTGCTTAATAATAATTTAGAAGACAAATAATCTGAATAGATAAAAGAAAAATATCCAGTTATTGCAATCAAGGAATTTTCACATGGTATAAGAGCATAAATATCGAATCAAACTCTAGAAGCAAGGGTTGTGCAGTTCAAAGGGAGATCTGAAACACAGTAAACTAGATCTGCACAGGCCTAGCCAAGCAAGTGTGAATTGCAAAGAGGCAATAGGTCGATTTCTAGTGTAGTTCAAAGGAAAAGTTTGATTTGTCCAAAAGTAGTAGTAGCAGGCAGTGAGGAAGAGAAAGCACATAGAGAGGGAATTTCCAGAAAATTCTCAGAGGGCTTCAACATTCTAGCGACAGGAAGGGAGGTCATGATTTCTTGCAATAGAAAGCTATAGTAGGCAAAGTGATTTGCCAGTGCGAGCTTGTCACTCGAGCCAGTGCATGTTTGAGGGTCAGTAGTAAGTGTACCAATTCCAAAGGAGGTTCCAAAGGTAGAGCAAGTTGTCCAAGAGTGAAGCACTAGGTAGTGTGAATTTTTCATAGGAGGTTTCAGAGGCTAGTGCAAGCTGTAGAGGAGAAGGTCGAGTTAATTTTCCAGAAGGAGAAGGAGATTTCCCAGTTTATTAGTCTCCAGGTTTTTATTTTCATAGAGATGGTTGCAACAGGGCTCAGAGATCAAGATAGGTTGGTGATCCAAAATTAAAAAAAAGTGAAGGTTTCATGAAATGATTAACAAGCTAGTTCATGTCTTTTAGGCAATGGATCATGGTTGCAAAAATACACAAACTTAAGTAAATTTTCTATAATTTTAACAGTTAAAAATGAACAAACATGCAATATCAAACATATGCAAATTGATAATGGAGTTCACCCATCTTGGGCTACATCTCCGGGTCCAGCTTCCGATGGTGGTTTTTTTTATTATATGTTCAATACATCAACATACAAGCTTCAATTTGCAAAAATAATACTACTCTTGTGTCCAGAATCCTCAAAAACCCCTATCTAGGCTCTTCTTGAGCTCAAAAAGGTTGAAAATTGATCAAAATATGACCCATTTTCCCAAGTTACTCTACAAAATGTCTCAGCCCTGTTAATTGATCAAAAACATTGTTTGTGGTCTATTGGTGGCATCCAAAATTAGTTGGGCAGAGGTCACAGATTTGACCTACACCTCTCACGGGTGATTACGTTATATTGCTATAAAATAATAATAAAAAATTTAAAACATTTGGGTTGAAGCCCGCTCTAAATCCCGTGATGCTAATCGTATGGGTTCATGGGATTGAGGGTCGTGAGCCATAGGCCATGCGCCCTCCCCTAGCCCCGCTCCCGGTTCTGTGTCTGCATGTGGATTGGGTCGTTGCACCTTGGGCGTGGGCAGGGTGCCACGCGCTCTACCCCCCAACTATTACATCGATAGTCATGTGATAACATCGTAAACCATGGGCCGAGCTGGTTGGGCACTCCCGATGCCCAACCCTTCCCCCCAAACTCCACCATTTAACAATAAATATAAATTGATGCCCCTGTATTAACAAGTCATATGGTAGCCCAATCGGTCGAGCGGATGGTTTGTAACGTGGAGGTCATGGGATCAAACCCTGCAGAGGCTCATCTGGCGCATAACCATATTTTGTTCAACTTCCCAGGGCCACGTGGTGGCCTATGATTTGCCCAAAAATAGTTCCATCCGCCAATAAACAGTTGTCACTTGTCCTCACAGGATTGGCCCACATGCCTATCCGTACAACCTAGTCACCCTACTAACGTCAATGTATGGACTGCCACGTGGCATTCATGTAACAACCCTAGTTAAAAATCCATGTAAAAATATATAAGACCATGGTCATGGGACACGTATCCCAAGCTGAATGTTGGGAAAAACATCCTAGTGGGTGCTCATTCAGTTTATTATCGCTACGGAAATAGAAAAAGGAAATGGCAAAGGCTTTGGAAAGGCATGAGGCAATTATTAGCATTTTATTCTGAAAATAATGGAAATTAGGAGAAAAGGAAGACGAAAGGTCACAAGTTGCATGTGAGAAAGAAAATGAAGGAAAATAATAGAAAATGAAGAAAATAGAGGCCTCATTCACAAAAAGGCTTTTGAGGATTAGTGGGCAGGCTTAGCCAATGTAAGCTTGGTCATTTCAATTTTGGAGCTCTCTCTCTCTCTCTTCTATTCTCTCTCATACTCTTGTACACTTAGAGGTTTCTTGGAGCACTCTTGGAGAGTGTGCCATACTTGGAGTTTTTGAGCAAGAAGGAAAAGGAAGAGTAAGAAAACGTAAGAGGACATCGAGATCAACAGCTACAATGGGTTTTTCTTGTAGGTACCAAGTTGCATGTATGTTTTCCTCACTAGTTTTGGCATGCATGACATGTGCATGTGGTTTCTTGGTCATGATCTGTCACTGGCATGGAGGATTGCTTAAATTGACAGTGGATTTGCCTAGCCTTGCCATTTCCTAGATAGTCATGGTGTTGTGGGTTCATTTCTTTGTTTTTTTGGTTGGTTCTTATGTTTCCCTAGCTTGGGTTGAGTTACTAGTTCTTGGAAGCCCTACTTAAACAAACGTTTTGGAGCCCTATAACAGCTTGGGTTGAGTTACTAGTCTTGGAAGTCTTTTTTGGACAAACGCTCTGGAAGCCCTTGGTGGGTTGAGTTACTAGTCCTAGAAGCCTTGGCTATAACAAATTCTCTAGAAGCCCTAGAAGGCTTATATGGAGACCAATCTGATGATGGTTTTGTGATGTCAAACTGTGAGGTGGAATCACTGTTGATGGGTTGAGGTGGATGGCCTCTGGAAGCCCTGGATGGTTTTGGATTGATGTATTCTATGAGATCCCACATTCATGCTTAGAATATGGCACGGGGGTGAATGGCTAAAAAGAGAATTGGCTCAAGTATTCTACGGTCAGATGGAACATGGAAGTCCCATCCCAGGTTTGGATTTTGCATCATCAATATGAGATTATTTCTCCTTGCATTTTTATGAGTATTATACTGGTTTATATGTGGATCATATGGATGTGATTTCATTAGTATTTTTGTTTCTATTATGTTGGTTATATATATGTTTTATGACAGAAGCTATGTATGGCTCTCATCATGTTTTTACTGGTAACGAAATGAACAATGTATCTATGACCTAATGGATGAAATGGCAGTTGATGTGTTGAGGCATCAATGCTTCTTAGCTATTATCAGCTAAGTATGAGACCCCTATGCTCAGATCTGTTATTTACACATGTAGATTACATATTCGAGATATGTTTGACAAAATGCCTATCATGGCTAGTAGGGATCCAATCAAGGTCTCATTCAAGTGATTGCATTTATACCGTCAATTCTTTGTTATTTTACTGTTACGAAGATGTCATTCAATTCTGGATAGTGACCTAGGCTCTGGGCCTGAAAAAGTGGCTCAAATCCTGGGGACGCAGCACAACAATGTGCCAAATAGTCCTTGGACATTGGCTTGCAGGCCTGTGAGAGCGTCCAGAGGTCCCTGGACGCTGGCATGCCCATAGCATGATAGCATCCAGAGGTCCCTGGACACTGGCATGCCCATAGCATGATAGCGTCCAGAGGTCAAGTGGTCCAAAATCTCAGTGGGACCCAGTAGTTGGTTGGCGAAAAGGTTGTTTTGGTCAGTGTGGAAAAAGTCTGCAAAAAATCCCGATTTAATCCTACAAATGCGATTTTTTAAACTAAACGATTTAATCCCCCGATTTTTTGGCGACTTTTTAAGAAAGGAAAAAATCGTGATTTAATCGTTATACTCCCGATTTAATCGGGAGTCGACCCAAAAAGTCGGCCTCCCTCCTAGGCCGCGGATAAAGAGGCCGCAAAGGCGAAAATGATATAATTTTCTACTATTTAATCTAAAGGCATAGAGTGTAATCTTTCAAACATTTCCCTAGAAATTTGGTGATAACGTTGTGCTGTGCAATTTGTTTTGTCGTTGAATCTTAATTTCAACCATTATAGTTGGTTGGTGTTACTGAGAAAATTAATTTCTTGGTTGCTATATTCTGTTGAATGTTGAAACATATACAGCTATTATTGGTTTGCTCTTGCTGGATGTTATGTCTGCAAAACAATAGGGATCTATATGAGATGTGCAAAAAAGTACAGAGAAGGGACATTAGCCAAAGGCTAAGCTCTCAGAAGGCTACTATAAGAAACTGAGAAGACTATGAAAAAGAAGTGCACACCTACCTCGACGAGCATGATTATGAGACATAAGAGCAAGAGGACAAGGAGTATTCAGACTAGCAAGCAAGGAAGTGTAAATAGCTGAAGAACATTCCCAAGAATCAACATTGTTATGATCATATTTTTTGTGGATAATGTTGAAAAACATTGGTGATAAAATGCACTTAGAATGCAGACTGCAAGAGTGTAACATCCTTTTAGTGATCGAATTCACATGTAAATAATGACATTGTAGTAAAACGCTGAAAACACCTCTAAACTATGACTTTGACTCTAGATGTTAAAAAAAATGAAAAAATAATGAATAATTTTGTGTTTTTTTAATTTTGCCGACTTTTTGCCGACTTTTTCAAAAAACTCTTGACTTTAAAGAGTTTTTCAACTTTTGGACCCTTGCCGAATTAATCCCGACTTCGACTTTTTCCACATTGGTTTTGGTTCCTGAGGGTCCTAATGTTGATGTGAATGTCTGTATGGTGTGTTTCCGTCGGTTCCACTTCCTTAACATGACTTAGGAGGTCGAATCATATCATAGTAGCCTCTCATTGCATGTTTACCCTGGTTGGTCAGTTGCTTGGGTAGATGTGGGAGGAGGGTGTTACAATTCATACCTGCATAGTCAACCCTACACTTTGACATTTTTTTTGTTTGCCCAAAACTTCAGAACATGATAATTTTCTCATATGGTGACAGATTGAGGTGATTCAAGCATCTTTGGATTCAAAACCACGAGATCTACAATTTGGCGCTAGTTTCAGGAGATTTTGAGCACTTTCATTTTTTAGCATATTTTTGATCCCTTGTATCAATTGGATGGAGCCTAAAGCTTTGGCATCTAGAAGGCTAGGATGCTATTCTTTTTGGATGAGCATGGTCTAAAGGAGTTTGTGACAACATTTGTACTTGTACCAATAGATTCTATCTTGTTACATGATTACAAGAAGGATATGGCCAAGGCCAAGACGATGGTCCTAGATGGAGTTCGGAATCATATCATCCTACACATTGCAAAGAAGGGAACAACAAAGGAAATGTGGGATGCCATCAACAAATTGTACTAGGATTCTTCCAAGAGTCAAAAGACGATACTCAAGGAGAAGCCGAGGACGATCAAGATGCTAAAGGGCAAGAACATAACATCCTATCTCACCAGAATTCAGGGTGTCAGAGAGAAGCTAGCAGAGGATGAGTTGGTGCGTACAACTCTAAACGGGTTTACTAAGGAATGGCGAACCTTTGTTCAAGTGATTGCCAAATGGGATAAGCTACCAAATTGGGAATGCTTGTGGAGTGACTTCACTCAGGAGCAGTTGAGGCTCAGTCTCGTAAATGTTACTACCAGCAACAATGGCAAGGGGCCAAAGGTAGAGAAGGAAGAAGAAAAAGTCACTCTTGCAAGAAAGAGAAAAGCGAAGAAGGGTCTCAGCCAGGGACAAGGCTCTAAAGGAGAGAAAAAGAATAAGGACCTGTCGAACGTCAAGTGCTTCAGATGTGGTGAGCTTGCTCACTACATTAACCAATCTGAGAGAAAGAAGGAAAAGAAGGAGAAATAGACAACAACTTTGAGAGTGATCGATGACTTGTCTGCCAGGTTGGAGGATGAGTTCGCTATGTTTGCAGCATTATCCTCAAATGGAGGAGGAGTATGATATTCCAATATGCCAAGTTGGGCAGTATCTGAGGGAGGAGCAACAAGGAAGTCTAAATCTAGCCAAAGAGGGCTTGATCAGAAGATTAGATCCAGTTGTTGTGAGTTCTCAATTGGATCAATACCTTTGCTACGAGAGCCCAAAGTAGTTAAGTAGCAAGAGGATCGAAATGTCAACAGGGCATAGTCAGATTCTCGAGAGACAATGAAGATAAAATTAGGTGTAGTCAGATACTCGAGAGACAGGTGCAAGGCTAGTTGTAGTGACACAATAGATCAATGAGAGTTCGAGATTCAAAGAGATTCGAGCTTCAGAGGGAGCATCCCTATGGAAGTGTAATGTTCCAAATTTGAAATTTACAGCAAATAATAAAGACATATACAAGGAAGCAACAACAATAAACAAATTCGAAACATGCACATCAAAACTTACAAGAAATTGAGCCAAAAAACAGAGCCATTTTATTAATATAGAAATCTAAGTACATAAATGGCAAGGAATGATAGAACATGGGTCTGGATTGCAAGCTTAACAAACCCTAGGTGAGATCTCACTAATTCAACCACTAAAAATGGTTCCCACAAAATCTGCACATTGCCCATAAATTTTGCTAAGTGCTACTGGAAGGAAACTGAAATTCTGACCTCAATAATGCCCAGATCGATTTGAAATTATAGCCATAGAAATATCCAGAAAGGGTTTGGCCTAACTCCAAGCCAAAAAACGAACCCACAATGTGATCCAAACTACCCAGCGAACAAGCAATACACCCGACTATAAGAATGTGTGATTCTGGCTCGAATACTGCCTGAAGAATTCTATAAAATTAGTTATAGGCTCCTCACACCCAAACCAACAAAACCTAGAAATTATTTGGGCCAATTCCAGCTGGCCCGGAATGCTCAAAATAGAGCAAATTTCCAGCTACATAGTTTTGTGCCCAACCAGAGAGAAACCGCTGAGAAATGATAAAACTATCTTGCAAAAGGCTAAGAATTTGTCCACAAATATCCTCCCGCAAATAGCTATCACTCCCAAATAAAAACTCCCGGAAAATACCAGCACCAAACACTAACAAAAACTATTTCTCCTACCCCTACGGAGGCTCTATAAGAGAAAATTAGGCCCAAACAAAAGATACAGGAACAACTCTGAAAATTGGTGCCAAACTCCTCTAACTAGTAGAAAATATCCTGCAAATACCTGGAACCTGTAATAGAAAGATGTTGCTCCAAATAACCACCGGGGTTTGTCTTTTGCACCTAGAAATAGTGGATTTCCTAGTGAATATTCTGCATTAAACTCCAATGGAAGTCCTGAATCAGATTCCCCCAAAGCCTCACTAGGGAGACACTCGAAGTTCTCCAATGAGGATGAGTTTCACTTGAAACTCTTGAGCTAAATAACTTTTCTTCTCTTGTGTTGAACAACCTCCAAGAGAGAGTTCGATCTTCAAAAAATAATGAGCAAAAGATGCAAAAATGCAGCCACAATGTGCTATTTATAGATGTTGGTCTATTTTCCCTTTGTGATCCCCTCTCTCCACAAGTTTTAACTCCCCTTCTTTTCTTTGTCCTTCTCCTAGTGTGAATTTCTCAAGGGGGTCGAATTTTCCTATTTGGCGGTCCCCATATTTCACTTAACCATATTTTACTTAACAAAAAATATTTCCTTTTCCTCTAATGTTTATTTCTCTTTTTTCCTCCAATAATTAAGTAGGGCCTCCATAACCCACTTTTCCTAAGTTTTATATGCCAAAATATTCCCTAACGCCAAAATTTCAAAAAGAGAATTTTACTCGGCAAAATTGTTTATTGGGGACATGACAGAAAGCTTGGATCTTCAGGTTTTGAGAGACCAATACACACAGGTGCAGGGATGGCATCAACAATGTAGCACAATTATGTATAGGATGGTTTAGTTACAACATGTAGCAGCAGAATCAAAGATTATGTGAGCATGGATCGGTTCGGCTACAACATGTTCCCACAAAGCAATAGGTAGCTGATATACTCACGAAGGCCTTGGGGAGAGTAGAGTTCAGGGAAAATTTTAAGAAACACCCTAAATTTATATGTATAATAAATGGGCTAATCCCCATGATACATAGGAAAAATGGGAGGCAATTTTATCAATAATATAATATGTATATATAATTTTTTTGGCGAATCTCTCACCGGATTATATTATCTTGTACAGTGATGGAGAATATTTCGCTGAATTATAAAATCTTGTAAGATCTTGGCAAATCTTTTACTGAATAATAAAACATTGTGAAGTCTTGGTGAATATTTTGTTAAAGTATGAAACCATATATGATAATAAGAAAACATATTCATTAAACTGTAATATACTAACATACATGTTTGGAAAAAAGAAACATAATTTATCTGCCTGCAAACAATGTTCCAAGTTTCAGTGGTCATGTTTGTCAAGGTT
The DNA here is from genome assembly GCA_000404065.3 of Pinus taeda. Lineage (NCBI taxonomy): Eukaryota > Viridiplantae > Streptophyta > Pinopsida > Pinales > Pinaceae > Pinus > Pinus taeda. Next base: position 18,596 of record APFE030429990.1, on the reverse strand, counting down.
CTTATAATACACTCTTTCATATCCTTCTATTAGTTTTGATAATATTCCACAACAAAGTTCTTGTAGGTGTTGATATTGACCACGAGTTCTGTCAAGGTAGGAGAGATTAATCTTTTCTCTACAACTTTTGTCAAGCTACCATTTTTTTCAAGTTGTCAAATTTTTTTCTTATTCCATAGACTCCAACTGTGTGATAAAAAAACACATCAAGTTTGTTTACCCCAACATGCCAACAAGTAGCAAGCCCCAACTATATTATATAAGAAAGTATTAGGTATCCCAAAGGCTTGAAGGGGATCTAATTGAAAGAAGTGACCATTGTGAGAAGCCTTCCAGTCAATATATGAATATATAAATGTAGATTTATTATTATTTTAATTAGAAATCTTCAATTAAATAATAAAATTTAATTATGTCTCTCCCAATCTAAATTGCTTATTAGCATAATTCACTACCATCATACGTCTCACATTTTTTAACAGCGTTGTAACATGTAGATTAATTTCCTTTTCGGTAAACAATCTCCACCTTTCAGGAAAATATGGTGCAGTGGCTCCAACCCCTACAAATCATTAGGATAAACTAAGAATAGCACAGAAGATGAAAGGTTGTACAAACCAACTTCTTTTTCAAACAACTAATCCAACATCAGTACCTAAACTTTTTCATGAAGATATCATATTGAAAATGTTTGAAAAATGGTGGGAAATCTTCTGCGAGGGTGATGCAGAAAGAGTGATAAGGTTTCACTGTTTTGAATTTCTTTTGTTAAATCAGAAAAAACCAATATTAATAGAGATATTGGTATTTTTTTACTAAATTTAGTTCACATCTCTTAAACCTCTTTCTTGAGCTTTCATAAATAGAAAGAGGGTTATGGACTAAATATAAAAAGAGGTTTAATTTATTTACCATACCTCTACTTTATTTATATTTTTATTTATTTACCATACCTTTTGAGTAAGTATAAAAAGAGGTTTAATTTATTTATTTTTATTTGCTTACACCCTTGCATGTATATAAGGTGACTTATGGAGTAAATATAAAAAATGTGTTATTTATTTACCATACCTCTCATTTATTTATATTTTTATTAATTTATCATACCTCTTTTATAAATATGGTATTTGGCCCATAGGATTCACTTAAATAAAACTTATTCTTGAAAATTAGGGCGAATGGAAGGTTGTAAGTCCTAATTTCAAGGGCTAAATTTACCTTTTTTACCCTCCCTTAAAATAAGGTGCGCTAACCTCCATACCTAATTTTTTTATAAAATAAATTTGAGGCGATTTGTAAAAATGTACTATGATACAAAATATTAGCCCACTAAAAATTTAAAACCCCTTAATTTCCCCTATGGGTGAAAATTCGCCCCTAAAAGTTTCCATGGTAGAGTTTCTCTACTTCAGGGAGCAAATGGGTATAGTGGCGACCACTTCCTCGCTAAGATGGACTGTTAGTTTTTGGATATGATAGTAGCAGATAGGTGTTCTAGTCTCAGAATGTGCCTAAGAGGCTAAGGAACACAAGACCTCCAAAACCCAAAAAAGGTTTCGCTAGAAAAGACTTTGATACACCTTAATTAGACTAATTAGCCATAATTAAAATATTTCCCAAAAAAGGTTTCGCTAGAAAAGACTTTGAGACACCTTAATTAAATTAATTAGCCATAATTAAAATATTTCCTAATTCTAACTTAGGAAAAGTGGTTAATTAAAGGGAATTAATCAAGGAAGTTCGATTTTGCTCTATAGCCTTCTATTGATGAAGTCAAATTGATCTTAGCCATGAGTTGAGATATAGTCGTGGTTGTAGAGACTCCAATGAGAGATTATAGGAGCAGGTCAAAGGTTTGGAGACAACACTGAAAACAGTTTATGATTATGAGATTGTCTTTTGGATTAATCACATCATTAAGTTATGGTCGATGTTTCGAACCTTCTAATGTGATTCATCCTCAGGACAAACGTGAAAAAATCAATCTATCTAGAAAATTAAATAGTAAAGATGCATTGGGTTCCAGAGTTAGCCGTTGGAAATTAGCTATTATGGATTAGTTGTTAGGAATTAGTTGTTGAATTAATTGATTAATTACTTAGTTATTTTATTTTATTTATTTTATTTTATGGTTAATAAACTGAATTAAATTATAAGAATTATGTATTTATATATGGATATTAATAATTGGGATTAAGTTTAAAATTATTTAACACAATGTTTTTAAAATACAATTAATATTATTAAACAATTAGTTATATACGTTTATATTAAAATATCAGTGATTATTAATAGGAAAGTCAAAAAAGTAAAAACACAACGAAATAAATAAAATCAACCAAAAAATAAATAAATGAAATAATAATAACGAATAATCAATTAATAAATAATAATAATAATAAATAAATGAAATGAAATGAAAAAAAAAAATCAATAAGATAGGGCAAGAATCCAGTTGCGACTGAGTTTCCAACCATCGTCTCTGTTTAGATTAATAGCATGCTTCTCAATCTCAATGGCTTCTCTTAGCTTCGAGTGATCAACCCTTGCGATGACCCGAGAATCCTCAATGTAGACATGGTGTTTGGATTTCTCGCATCTTTAGCTAAAGCTAACGAACGAGAATGATAGTGCTTAATTTTTGCGGCATGCTCTTGAATTCTTTGGTTAATGGGGCGACAAGTTTCCCCAATGTAGGGAATCCCACAGGAACAAGGGATCGAGTATACCCCTTTCATGTCTTTAGGGTTTACAAGGTCCTTAACAGATATAAGGGAATTCCTAATGATATTAAGGGGTTTGAAGGTAGCAGAAACTCTATTCTTTTTAAGAATATGAGCAATATTAATGGTTTTCCCCTAGATGAAAGGGGAGAACCGATAAGATTTCTCTTATTATAAAAAAGAATAAAGTTTTTGCTACCTTCAAACCCCTTAATATCATTAGGAATTCCCTTATAGATCCGTTAAGGACCCTGTAAACCCTAAAGACATGAAAGGGGTCTACTGGATCCCATGTTCCTGTGGGATTCCCTACATTGGGGAAATTGGTCGCTCCATGAACCAAAGAATTCAAGAGCATGCTACATACATTAAGCACAATTGTTCTCGTTCGTCAGCTTTGGCTAAACATGCAGATAAATCCAAACACCATTGTCTGCATTGAGGATTCCCAGGTCATCGCAAGGGTTGATCACTTCCATCATAGGAAGCTAAGAGAAACCATTGAGATTTAGAAGCATGCTATTAATCTAAACAGAGACAATGGCTGGAAACTCAGTAGGAGCTAGATTCCTGCCCTATCTTATTGATTTTTTTTTCATTTTATTTTATTTGATGTATTATTATTTATTTTTAATTGATTATTCGTTATTATTATTTTATTTATTTATTTATTTATCTTTTGGTTGATTTTATTTTATTTTATTTTTTCGTTGTTTTTTTACTTTTTTTGAATTTCCTATTAAATTATTCACTGATATCTAATATTAAAACATATATAACTAATTGATTAATAATATTAATTGTATTTTTAAAAACTAATTGTTAATTATTTTAAAGTTAATTCCAATTATTATATATCCATATAGAAATTTATAAATTCTTATAGTTTAATTTAATTCAATTTATTAACCATAAAAATAAAATAAAATAAACTAATTAAGTAATTAATTCAACAACTAATTCCTAACAACTAATCCATAACGACTGATTCCCAACGGCTAAATCTGGAACCTAATGCATCTTTACTATTTAATCTTCTGGAGAGATTGATTTTTTCACCTTTATCATGAGGATAAACAACATTAGATGGTTCAAAACGTCGACCATAACTTAATAATGTGATTAATCCGAAAGACAATCTCATAATCAATATGGATCACAAAATACTAAGATCAAACAGTGTATAAGTTGAGCAGTTTGACTACCCAATTGGAAGTATTCAACAAGGGCACAGTGGAAGCTAGGTAAGCATCGGAGCAAGGATTTCAGCAAGTATTCGAGATCAGGAGTCTAGAGGAATTTTCCTCTGTATTTTCTAGAGTCCAGGGGCAGGGACGAGGAGGCCGAATTCATCTGTAGAGGAGGCTGAATACAACAATGCAAGTTAGCCATATTTTTGAGTGCCAGTTGCGAGAGGAGCCACTTTTCAGTTTCCAATTGCTAGATCAGTGTCCTAGAGGCAGAGGGAGGTAGGATCACTTGTAGGAAGGTGATTCCAAGGATGTACGAATTCTCTGTGTGCAACGATGCGCATTTCCAGCTAGGTAATGCGAATAGCCTGGAAGTGCATGTTGCTGAGAGAAGGAAGACAAGGGTGTCTTCCCATTTATTTTGCCAATAAAGATTGTCGGAGCTTTGCCATAAAGGTAAGCAGATCATTGTACTCTTGAATTGCCGAAGATAATAATAAAACTCTCTACTACATTGGTTTTCCCTTCAGGGTTTTTCCAAGGACAATTGTCCAAAAACAACAGTGTTATTTTTGTGTGTGCATATTTCTCAATTCTTTATTTTTTATATTCTGTGATGTTTTATTTGTGAAAATTGCAATAATGAATTTATTGTTATTTGCCGAATAATAATTCAGAAAACAAATAATGTTAATAGATAGAAGATAAATATCTAGTAATTGCAATCAAAGAATTTTTACACTAATGAGAAAAGGTGTAAGTTTGATCTCTCAAATATCAAAGGTATTTTTGTTGAGTATAAAAAACATCCAAGGCTTACTAGATCTACATTCTAGAATAGACGAAGATTGTCACAAGAAGAGACATAAAGTTTGATGAGGATGGATGATCCTCAAAGTCATAAGAGATTGCCACAAAGATTGAGAAAGGAGAAAAGCTTCTTGTCCCAAAGTCTGATCTGAAATTAAAGGAAAAATGAAATCTAGATAAGCAAGGTTTAGTTAATGAATAAAGGCTTTATTATCCTCAAGTTCATCTAGGAAATCAAGATGGCTTACTCGGACATTACAAGAAGCAAATTAGCAAGTGGGAGTGCCAAAGTCTACTTTTTGGGTAAGTCACCCACCTAAAAGTTTCTACTTATGTTGCAATAATGTCTTCCTAGGCTTCTATGTTTCTATGCTTTGTAGTCACTATATGTTTAATATAAGTATTTTTCTTTTAGGTGTAGTCTGTTTTACATAAATTATACGGAACTCTTTCAGAATGTACACGTTTACTTATGACTTATGTAACTTTATAAGATAAATTACGAACATAGCATAAAAACAAAAATGCTAAATATAAATGACTATTATATAAATAAAATCATCAACAAATATAACCTATCATTAGCTGTAAATTATAAGATAGTTTTCAAGTTTTAGTCAATATTCCAATTTCCCTTATTGTCCCTATGTCAACGACAACATCTTTCCTATAGTTCTTATTCGCATTGCAAGATGTTATTAGATTTCTTGAATCTTGACTACATAATTTTTTCCTGACATTTTACTAAATTCTGTATTTTTTATATTAGGTTTGTGACATCTAAAATTTTCTACTTCAGAGATTAAAAATACGTTGGTCTATGTAACTCGGCTTTTAATCTTTCATTGAATCACATAACCATCTGTTTCATCAATTGACATGTTAAAATAATACAATAATATTTTGCATAAGAATAAAAGTTTACTTCGATATTAACATGTAACAACGCCACTAATCATAGAATATTATTCAAGTGCAAAGAAAAGAAGAAATAAAGATCACCTGACTGGCACAAGTTGTACCACCTCCCCAATTTTCAAAGCCGGTGGTTATCAAGGACACACCAATTAATATAATGCAAGTCCCTGTCACAATAGGTGGAAAAATTCGCCGTAAAGTTCTTGGGGGACAAAAGGAAATTGCAACCTGTACCCAACAACAGACAAGAATCTGTGCTCAAGGATGGTTAGTTTACGATATTGGGGCAAACATCATAAAACACCAACCTCGTCTAAAAGATACCAATAAGTCTTCCAAACATGAGACATCAAGACAAGTGTGGCCTAAATAAATCAATGTACCCATCATTGTGAGTCCAGTAAAGCAAGGCTTCAAACGATTGACTGACAAAGCTGATGAATGTCAACCTTGTAGTGTATTTAAAGAAGAGTGTTTTTTCAATGTATCATCTCATATCTACTTTCGAACGGAGAGTTCAACATTGAATCACCAAAATATAAATTATATTATAAGAAACGTTGAAACATTAAAATTGTATAAAGGATAATTATTTTCCTAATGCAAAAAAATATACTAACCGTGCCAAGGAGGTGACCATATGCTTCTTGTCCAGATAAGCAATTCCCTTCAAGTTGTTGTTGGCATGAATTGCATGATCCATTGACAAGACAACTTACACCATTACATGTACAGGAGGTTAGGATTGAGATTACCTCCGTCGCTGCAAGCAACCCAAGTGATTTCAAAAAAAGGATATGGTAGTGGAAATAGTGCTAAATTAAGTGGTGCCATATAATGGAAAGAGTATTGTTTTACATGAACTGTTACAACAAAATAAAATAGCATATAGTAGAGATCATATGAATAAACCATCTGCCCTGCAGCAAGAATAATATAAATCAATACTCCAAACAAATATACAAATGGACTTGCATAGATTGAACTTCGGTTAGTGTTGGATGTTGTATTTCTGAAGCTGTGTAGAATGCAGAAAAAATTGCCAGAAAGAATGATATATTTTACTTCAGATATTTTGTGTATTGTATGTTATGTCACAAGAGTTTACCTACATATAGAGGTGTTCGTTCACATGAAAATTATTTGCTACATAGGCATGCAAGTAGCTTACGTATGAGACACATTATTTTTTTATTATAATTTATCATTATGAGGTCATGGGACCATAGTTATAGAAAGAGGTAGTTAGAACCAAAGTTACTAGGACTAACTCGCTCACCCACTCCACAAGACCAAAGACATTAAACGCTCACCCAAAGTGTTCAAATTCCCAACTAACGAGTTGAAGACCTAAAGGAAAGTTGGAGGGATTATCCAATGTCAACACAACAACCCACTCCCACTCTTTAGGTTGGCTATTCCCCAACACAAGGGGGGAATCTCTAAATAACACTAAGTTTAGCTAAACGTTAGGAATAAAATGGTTACTGAAACTTGGGTCAGATCTGATTTTATATGCAGAAATTTAATAAGATATTTTAGATCTAAGTAAAAGGAGTAAGTCTAATAAAGATGATGCATACAAGATTATTTTCTTAGACTTATATGAATTATGGATTTTATTATTTTCAATGTAATTTCCAGATTTATAAAACAGAAAATTAAAGAATGAATTTGAAGATTTTTGAGTGGTTGGAAAACAAGATCAGTGCAGAAACAACTTATTTAAAATTTATCTACTCTACTTAACAAAATGTGAGAAATAAAATATACATGTGATACAGTCTTGCCATTAGATGTAAACAAACGTTCGAACTGGGAAATGCATCATTAAATGTCATAATAAACTGAGAAGTAAATAGAATTTTATGATAAGATTATTACCAACAGGTAAAACTGCAAACGTGATACCCATTACAGAGAACAACCCTGATCCTGCAAATCAAAATGATTGATGAAAGATTAGGCATTTCTGTTCAAACAATATGTTTAAAAAATTGCAAAAAATTAAACAAAAGAAATATGGTCTTTTGCTTTACGTTTTAGAATAAAGCAAAAATAGGAATATATAATCAATTTTTAGTAACAGAAAAACTAATACATGTCGCAAATAGCAAGGAAAATGACATTTTTAATTATAACACTTTAAAAATAATTAACATTATTCATTTATTTCATAGCAAATGATTAGTCAAATGTTCTTTTGTTTTTATTTTACTATTATTTTTAGTTGGCTAACAAAGTGAATTGGCATGTTACAAAAATACATACAAATACACACATTCATGCATATAGAGACCGATAAATATCTGTGGGTAACCCCTAGGAGAAAAAATTTCTCCTGTTGTTTCAACTTTCAACTTGCTATCCAACAGCCCTATCATGATCCACAAATAGCTAGCTTCGGATGGATCTCATGTCTGAGCGTTTTCTTTCATCTAGCTTGCTCATCCCGTAAAGGTGGGTCATCTATTGTGAAGTACATTAACCATTTTTATATTCAAGTGTTTTCATTTAATGTTTAAGGGCATTCGATTATGGACCACAAGGTGAATTGGATGATAGACAACTTTTGATTGTACACTTGTTCCCATGCTTTACCTTGGTGGTTATCACTTTACCTTAGTTTGATGTGACCTTCCTTAAGGCCTTTCTTTCACTATCTAGGAGGGGCATGTTACTCACTAAAATGGGTAACCCTATAGGAGGAAACTTTTCTCCTACATTTGACAGCCAGCTGGATATATAGCCACCCAACACCCCCTGCTAGCCACCATTTGATGATGATATGCCACATGCCTCCATCATTTGCATCAGCATTGTGCCTCTCACCATCTGGCAATTGCAATTGGATGAAAGTGGGTTGTTATTCAAAAGGTACTTTGATCATTTGGGTGCTTATACTTGTTTGTTTTGGGCATTTAGTATGAATGATGGGGTGATATGGAAGATTGATAGATCTTGACCGCAATTTTGTTCTCTCACCTTGCCAAGGGGTTAATCTTTAGCCCTAGTCTAGTGGCACTTCTTTTGAGGCACTAACATTTAGGAGGGGCACCATTGGGAAAATCATGATTGAGATAGCATGTTCCATTCTTCCTTATACCATACTTAACACTTTCCATGTCACATTACAAGATCCATATCTCACCTCCATTCTTCAGGTTCAGCTTGTCATTGGTTCTTTCAGGTTTGGCACTCATATGTTCACATACCTTGAGTAGGGCTAGAAAAGTTTGCCCTAGAGGTTGTTGCAACTAAAGAAATGAAAAATCATATCATGGAAATTTCACAGCATATCATAGCATCAGATGAGTTCTAGCCTTGAAATTTTGTGGAGAGGATAGAATGCATGAGATCTCCAAAACCCAGAAATCGTATCTAGAAATTCCGCCTAGAAATGACTTAATTAGATTATTAGTCAGTTTTTAAATATTTCCTAAGTCTAAACTTAGGGAATAAGACTAATTAATCAAAATTAATTAAGTTAAGGTGTGAATGTTCTCGAAACTAACACGAATCGACTTCAAGTTAATCCTAGCCATCGATTAAGATCTAATCTTGGCCATTGAAGTCTCAATAGAGGATTATAAGAAAAATTTGATGGGGCTTGGAGAAATCACTTGAGCAAATTGATTTCCTGAGTAGCAGCAATCAGTTGCAGGAGAGAGAGCCTATGAGATCGAAGCAGTGAGAGAGGGGAAAGGGCAGTGAAGCCAGAGAAAGGATTCCAGTTCTAGTGAGTGCATTTGGAGAGAGGCAAGTGAGCCACAGTGAGGCTAACGCATAGCAGCACAGTAGCCTCTAGAGGCAATTTCAAAACTGTTGGGGAAAGCCGAGTTTCACTGCCATAAGCTGTGCAGAGGTTTCGGAGGCCATGAGAGACTTTTTCCCAGATAGAAGCAAACCAAATGGCTTGAGGAGAAGCTGGTTTGAGCTTAGTGCAGATGTGACTATGCTAGGGTGACGCAATAGTTGTGCAGAGCCAGTTTGGACTGCTCAACTTGAGCTGAGGTCAGAGCCTAGATTTCCCTGTGGAGTGAGAAAATTTCTCACTAGATTTTTCTTGCTAGAATTTCTCTATAGGATTTTTAGTTTCGACATCAAGTTGCACTCAGATTATTTCATTGTTGCATAATAATAAAACACTCAGCTACTACACCGTCTTTCCCAAGTTGGGTTTTTCCAAGGACATTGGTCCAAAAATTACTGTCATTTTGTGTGTGTGGTAGTATTTCTTCCAACGTTTATTTCTTCCGCAGTTTATTTTTGTAGGTTGCAGTGTGATTGATTCAGTATTTGATGTAGCAAATTGTTGAAAATTAATTTAACAATTATGATAATTATCTCCAGTTGTTGCAATAGGATTTGGGTTTCCGAATTTTGACATGGTATCAGAGTGCAGATGATCAGCTCGAGAGATCAATAGCGAAGGAAGAGGGAGTTTCGTTGTTCATTGAGGGGCAACAGGTCGAAATCCTAGAAGTAGTGCAGTCACCTTGGCCAAGAGGTCGAATTTCTTGAGGAGAATCGATTTTTCTAAGAGAGGGACAGAAAATTCGATCTCTCTAGATCTAGGGATTCCAAAGGCAAGGGGAGCAACACAATATTTTTCGTAGAGAAGATCTCTAGCTGGACGCAGTAGTTTTGCAACAATTTGTTGGAGCAAAACTAGCGTCGGGTGGAAGAAGAGCACACATTGAGGGAAAATTTTCCTCAGGGAACTTCTAGTCTCAAGAAGTTCGATTTCCCTTGTAGATCAGCAGTTGTTGTGAGTAGAGATTCTCACTTCAGTAGGAAGTGCGAATAGCCTAGCAGCAGTTGAGTAGAAGGGAAGAGGAGATTTTCGACATTGTTTGAGATGGCCACTGCCAGACTTCAAGATTAGGACAGGTTGGATGGCGCTTCCAACTATGTCATTTGGAAGGCAAGGATGTCCTTCCTTCTGGATGAATATGGCCTGAAGCCTTTCATAGATGTAGTGGTAGCTATCCCCACAGATGCAGATTATTTGGAGTACAAAAAGGAGATGGCACGGACAAAGAGGTTGATCCTTGATGGTCTTCGGGATCACCTTGTATCACACATAGTGGCCAATGGAATGTCCAAAGAGATGTGGGATACACTTTCCACGCTATACCAAGGCACTTTCGAGAAACGAATGATGTACTTAGAGGAGAAGCTGAGATGCACTAAGATGCAGAAAGGGGAACGCATAGACCCTTTCCTCACCAAGATTCAGGAGATTCAGGACCAGTTTGCAGGTGTTGGGGCAATGCTTCAACCCACAAAGCTAGTACATTTGGCACTCAACAATGTCTCCAAGGAGTGGCAGGTATTTATCTAAAGTATCTTGGGCAGATACACCTTGCGAAGGTGGGACATGATGTGGGCCGATTTGCAGTAGATGGAGTTGAGACGAGACATAGTCAAGAGCTCCATCAATGGTAGCAACAGCAGATCGAAGCAAGTGAAGGAGGAGGAGAATATGGCCCTCACATCGAAGGGTCCCAATCAGGGACAGGGGGAGCAGTGAAAGAAGGACCTGTCAAAGGTCAAGTGCTTCAGATGTGGTGAGCTTGGTCACTATAGTACCCAGTGTCCTCTCAGGAAGAAGGACAAGGAGGAGAAGTAGGACCAGCAGGCAACATCAGTAGAGATTGATAGGTTGTCCTTCAGGTTGGAGGAAAACTTCACCATGTTTACTGATATACCCCCAGGAGTGAAGTGGGGTGACTTGGTGTTGTAGCCCCAGAGTGCTACAGATGGGCAGGATTCTTGACGTGGTCCACCTCTTGAATTAGTACCTTGCTACAGGAGCCCGCAGTATTCAGTAGCAGGAGGGATCAGTGGCAGTAGATGCAGTCAGATGCCAAAGTGACAGATGCAAAGACTAGTATCAGTCAGATGCTAGGGAGCGCAATGTAGAGTTGGCAAAAGTACAGTTGGCACAGTGCAAAGTCAGCAGTAGTGCAGATTCTTCAGTGACAGTGCAGATACTAGCAACAGTCAGAGACTCGGGTGGCAGATGCATCATATTGATCACAGTTGATTTAGTATTTAGGATGCTTTTTAGTAGAAGATGTTGCAGTTGCAACAACAACAGATGGAGAGGGAGTTGCGGTGCAGATTCAGTGTTGCCAGCAGTTCAACAGGGTCAGCAGCAGCACAAATGTACCACATATCAGAGTTGCACAATAGTTGGTAGGCAGCGGAAACCAGACATCGGCAGCGTGACAAGAGATGATGCAGAAATAGGGTGTTGCTATAGGAGGCAGCAACACTAGAACACATTCCTCGCTAAGAGGGAGTGTTAGTTTTTGTAGCATCGGATGTGTTCTAGCCTTGAAATTTTGTGGAAAGGCTAGAATGCATGAGATCTCCAAAACCCAAAAATTGTTTCTGGAAATTCTACCTAGAAATTACTTAATTAGATTACTAATAAGTTTTAAAATATTTCCTAAGTCTAAACTTAGGGAATATGACTAATTAATCATAATTAATTAAGTTAAGGTGTGAATGTTCTAGAAACTCACACGGATCGAATTCAAGTTAATCCTAGCCATCGATTAAGATCTAATCTTGGTCATTGAAGTCTCAACAAAGAATTATAAGAAGTCGATGGGGATTGGAGAAATCACTTGAGCAGTTCGATTTCTTGAGTAGCAGCAGTCAGTTGCCAGAGAGAGAGCCAGTGAGATCGAAGCAGTGAGAGAGGGGCACAAATAGTGAAGCCGAATGAAGGATTCCAGTTCCAGTGAGTGCATTTGCAGAGAGGCAAGTGAGCCACAGTGAGGCTGACGCAAAGCAGTGTAGTAGCCTCTAGAGGCAATTTCGAAACTGTTGGGGAAAGTTGAGTTTCAGTACCAGAAGCTAGGTAGAGGTTCCAAAGTCTAGGAGAGACTTTTTGCCAGACAGCAGCAGACCAGACGACTTGAGGAGAAGCTGGTTCAATTTGAGTGCAGAAGTGACTGCACGAGGGTGACGTAGTAGCTGTGCAGAACCAGTTTGGATGGTTCAACTTGAGTTCAGGTTAGAGCCCAGATTTGCCTATGGAGTGAGGAAATTCCTCACTAGATTTTTCTTGCCAGCTTTTCTCTGTAGGATTGTCAGTTTCGCCATCCATTTGTACTCAGATGATTTCATTGTTACATAATAATAAAACCCTTAGCTGCTACACCGGTTTTCCCAAGTTGGGTTTTTCCGGGGACATTGGTCCAAAAATAAATGTTATTTTATGTGTGTGCTAGTATTTCTTCCAGCATTTATTTCTTCTGCAATTTATTTGTGTAGATTGTGGTGTGATTGATTTAGTATTTGCTGTAGCAAACATTAAATAAATTGTTAAAACTTAATTTAACAATTAGGAGAATTATTTCCAGTTGCTACAATAGGATTCGGGTTTCTGAATTTTCACATCTAGAGCATTCTCACTTTTCTCAATTAATTCCTTTTAATTAATCGATTTTCCTAAGTTAGACAAACAATTTTTAATTATCGATCAATTAATTTAATTAAGTTATCTCTCGTTGTTTTCTCTTGAAACCTTTTTTTGGGTTTTGGAGATCTTGTGTTTCTTAGCCTCTCTAACCAAATTCGAGATTAGAGAACCTGTCCAATGCTACAAAAACTAACAGGAAGGTGTTCTCCACTACTCCCAACTTATCCCTAAAAAGAAAAACTTTGCCTTACCCAAGGCTTTTGTCAGAATATCTACAACCTACTAATCTGTGGAAACATACTGGAGCCAAACTGATCCACACTATAAATGATCCCTGATGAAGTGGTATCTGATGTCGATGTGTTCTGACCTATCATGAAACACTGGATTCTCAAAGAGCTTGATGAAACTCTAATTATCACAGTAGATACTGGTCGACTCCAGTCTCTGACCAAATAGTGCCACTAGCGGCCTTCAAAGCTATATGGCCTCACATGTAGCAATGCTCGTTGCCATGTATTTAGCCTCTGTAGAACTCAATGCCATGAAATTTTTCTTCCTATTGTACCAAGAGACAACCTCTAATCCAACAGTGAAGCAATACCATGAGGTGCTTTTCCAATCCACTACACTACTTGCCTAGTTTGCATCTGTCCCCATCAACCTAACACCATCACCTTGATTGAACCTCAAACCATAATCGATTGTGCCTCATAGATATCGTAGCACACGTTTCGTTGTTGTCCAATGTACCCTCTTTGTTTCAACCATGAGATGAATGAGAGTGTTGGCTGCGAAACATATGTTTGGCCATATGTTGACCAAATACATCAGAGAGGCAATAAGATGACTATACAAGGTGGGGTCCACTACTGCCTCCTCTGACATATCTATCTTCCTCCAGCTGGTAACCATAGGAATAGACATGGGCCTACAATCCAACATTCTGAATTTCTTCAGAATATCCGTAGCATATCTCCATTGACCAAGGAAGATCTCCCCATCTGTCTCCCATATGTTTAGACCTAGAAAATAATTCATCAACTCCAAATCCTTCATCTCAAACTCTATTGCCGAGTCCTTCTTGCAATCCTCTATGACCCGTGGTGACTGTCATAAATAGATCATCCACATCCAAGATGAGAATGAGAGGCTCACCTCCTACCATCAAATTGTAGAGGTTCGAGTTTGCCTCACTGTTCACAAAGCTCATCTGCTGCAAGTAACTTTTGATCAGACAATACCATGCTCTAGGAGATTGTTTGAGTCTATGTAGTGACCTTTGTAGCTTGCATACATGAGTATCCCTCCCATGCATCTCAAATCCTTCTGGCTATTTGATGTACACCTCCTCTTCTATCTCTTCATTCAAAAAAGTTGTCTTAACATCCATTCGGTGAATATGCCATCCCATTTGTGCTGCTAGAGAGATCACGAATCTGAGGGAAGAGTATCTGGCCACTGGAGTGAAGGTCTCCTCATAGTATATGCCTTTCTTCTAAGCAAATCGCTTGGCCACGAACCTAGACTTATACTTCTCCACATTTCCATCTGCAACATGTTTGATCTTGTAGATCCAATGGGAACCAACCAGATCCCTATCCAACGGTCTAGGTACAACCTCCCACACATCGTTCAACATGACAGAATTGTACTCCACCATCGCATCCTACCACTCTTGATGTTGTGCAGCCTTCTCATAACTAAAAGGCTTGTTGTCAATGAACTCACTCATTAATGCCTTGTTCCCTGAATACCTCTCTGGCAGTCTCATGTCGCTGGTGCTTGATCTAGGAGCTCCCACAAACTCCTATGCATCTCTCAATGTCTGAAGCACTTCTCTGCTTCTTCTCACACTGGTGGTGGGTAGAGCTTCATGCTCCTCTGCCTCTTGCTGCTTCACCTGATGTGAACTCCCCTCTGCAACTATGCTTGCGACTATACTAGTCATTGTACTCATACTAGTGCCTTGAGACTAAGTGTGAAAATTCTTTGAAATGCAGCAACTGGAATTAAGTCTCCTAACTGATTATTAAGTTTATTAATTTTCTAATTAATATCGAATTAATCACACTGCAATTTATTCACAAAATAAACATTGCAGAAATAAAAATACTAGAATTGAGAAATGCTAGCAAACACACAAAAATTGTGACATCGTTATTTTTGGACAAAACTCCCTGGAAAAACCCCAACGTGGGAAAACTAGTGCAGCAGTGAGGATTTTTATTATTATGCAGCAACAAAATTTCTGAGTACAATAAAATGTCATCAAACTAGCGATTCTCTCCAAGAGAAATACTGGTAAAAATATATTGATGTGTTTTACCCTCTCTCCAAGCAATCCTTACTCTTGACTACCTTTGAAAAGAAAGTCGGGCACCCTGCTTTGCACGAGCCCTGCATCATCCTAGCATAGACCCTCTCACTCTCAACTCGAAACTCCTGCAAATCAAGTCATCTTGCCTGCTACTGACTGGGAAGTTGTCTCTCTAGCACTCTGGAAAATCTTCCTAGCCTATGAAACTAAAAACGAGCTTCTCCTCAGCTAAATCGAACTACTCTACTGAAGCAAATATGCAGTCCCTCCACTGCTTCCCAAAGAATAATTTCGGCCTCCTATTTCTGACTCTCCGAAACTAGAAACTCCTTCAGAATACTGTTATACTGCCCCTCTGCCACCTACTACTCGATCTACTGGCATGATTTCTCCTGCTGAATCACATGTACTGGAAAATTGAACTGCCCAGATCACTAAGTATTTGCACTATTATGTTCTCGATCTACCCATCGACCTCTTCTTATAATCTCCAGTTGGGACTCCAATAAACAAAATTAAAACTTAATTGATGGCTGAGATCATCTACAAGTCAATCCGTGTGAGTTTCTTGAGAATTCTCGCATTTCTTAATTAATTACTATTAATTAACCACTTTTCCTAAGTTAGGCTTAGGAAATTTTTAATTGTGGTCAATTAATTTAATTGAGTCATCTCTAGGTGGAATTTCCAGAAACGGTTTACGATATTGGTGAACTTCTATGGTTTAGCCTCCCCACAAAGTTTTGAGACCAGAACACCATCTGATGTTACAAAGCCCAATGTTATGAACATCGACATTGGGATAAAATCAGCAAGGGTCAAGAAAATCAAAAAATCGTAAAAATCAAGAAAATATCGGTAAAAATCAGCAAACATCGGTAAAATTTATGGAGATGTTTGCAACACTGACAAAACCTAACACTAAGATCCTTGTTCATCCCTTGGAGGCTTTTCCATCTCACTCTGATCAACTGTTGGCAACTCACGAGATCTCTTGAAGGCTTTCTCCTCCTGAAACTTCACGTCCCATCTCACAATAATCTTTTTGCTACTGGGAATGTATATCCTATAGGTCTTGGATGTCTTGTTGTAGCCAACAAAATATCCCTTCTCTGTAGACGAATCTAACTTGGTGCATTTATCATTTGGCACATGACAATAAGCTATGCTACCAAAGATCCTGAAGTGTTCGAACTTTGGTTCTTGTAAACACCTCCTCGGTGTCATATTCCCCAATGCCTTCTAAGGAACCTTATTCTTGTGAAAATTTCCAAATATAAATCCTACTGCAATGATTAATATTATTTCTTCTACTTATTACCTCAAAAATAAGTTATCTACTATATTCTTACGACAAATATCGAAACATATTCTAATAGAGCCTTCACAATTAAAACATTGCAGAAAGTATAGTAAGTAAAATGTTGGCACACATACAATCACAATGACAGTTATTTTTGGACAATTGTCTCCAGAAAAACCCAATGTGGGAAAATCAGTGTAGTAGATGAGGGTTTTATTATTCTTCAGCAAAAATCATCATGTAAAAATTACACCCAGTAGTATAGAACAAGGCTTTCTGAGAAAAATTTACGGACATTCCTAAACAAGTATCTAACCCGAGAGAGAAGTTCCTCCACACTCTGCGTCTCTCTGGCTTGCCCAACGTCACTTTCTCTGGCCTTTGGACTGACCTACGCAATGCCTGCGTCACTCAAACCAGCGCTGCCTCTCCCAGCATCAATCTTCCCAGCACTATCCCTTCTATTGTTCTGTGACTTTGTCTTTGTCTCCCGGGATGATCTTGAACCCTCTTGGTCTCTCCTCCACTTGCAACTCTCCCTCTAAATCGATTTTCTCTTGCCGAACTTCGACCAGTGAGAAAATCGATTTTACTTCAGCAACTTAGTATCTGCCTGGTGTGTTTTCCAAATGACCCTCAAGCCCCTTCTTATATCTTCATGTTGGATAACCAACGGCCTAGATTAAATCTTAATCAAAGACTCAAATCGTTTTGGCTTGATATGTGTCTTTTTCTAGAAGTTTCACCCATAATTAGATTAATACTCATTAATATTTTAATTTTCCTAAGTTTAGACTTAAGAACTCTACTAAAAATATTAATTATTTTAATAAAATCACTTCTAGATGGAATTTCCCAAAATGCTTTCTAGGTTCTTTGAAATACATGTGCCCAAGCCTCCCTGCAAAATTTGAGGCCTAGAGCACATCCAATGCTACCCCAAATCAACACTCCCTCTTAGCGACGAATCGTCCTCTACGCTGCTGATGTCTAATATGTTGTCCACCAACTACTACGTTACTACTACAATTGTACTGCTGCCTTTGACACTGCCATTGCCAATGCTACATTTGTACTACAACTTCCTCTGAATTTTTGCATCTATGTTGTTGTTGGCACTGCCACTGCCAACCGTCCTTGCACTGCAAACTGTTGCTGCTACTTAAATGGATTTTCAACCATACCCAACTTCTCTCTGGACTGAGTAAACTTAGCTCTTCCGAGAGCCTTTGTGAGTATATCAGCCACCTGCTCTCTTATGGGAATATACTGTAGATGTACTACCCCATACTAGACACAGTCTTTGATAAAGTGACAATGGATATCTATATGTTTCCACCGATCATGAAATACTGGATTCTCAAAGAGTTTGATGCAACTCTGATTATCACAGTGAACCTTGGTCTCTTCCATCCTTTTACTGAATAGGCTCACAAGCAATTTTCGAAGCCATATGGCTTCACACTTAGTTGTGTTGGCTGCCATATATTCTGCTTCTGCTGAACTTAATGCTACCAATTTTTGCTTCCTGTTGCACCAAGATATCATCCCCGATCCAACACTAAAGCAGTACCCTGAGGTACTCTCTCGGTCTATTGAATTACCTACCCAATCTGCATCAATGAACCCATTCAAGCTGATATCCGCCCGTCTAGAGTACTTCAACCCATATCCAATTGTTCCACGTACATACCTAAGTATGCGTCTTGCTACTGCCCAATGCACCCTTTTTGATTCCACCATGAATTGACTAAGAGTGTTGACAGCGAAAAAAATGTCTGGCCTAGTGTTAACCAAATACATAAGCGACCCAATGAGTTGTCTGTAGAAGGTGGGATCTACTTCTTTGTCCTCTGATGCATCTATTTTCTTCCAGTTGGTGATCATGGGA
>APFE030429988.1:13636-26020 GCA_000404065.3 Pinus taeda | reverse complement strand
GAGGCCCCTGAATCTACCACCCAAGAATCAGTAATATTTTCGAAAGAAAGAATCAAAGCATCTTGTAACACCTCACCTGTCACATTTGCTTCATGATTGTTTTCTTGCTGTGAATCTCCTTCTTTTCCCTTCCGAGATCTATAGTCTTTCTTTAGGTGTCCTTTCTTTCCGCATTTCCAGCACAATGTCCCCGATCTGGACTTGGATCTGCCTTTCCTTGATTTGCTGCGATATCCTGAGCTCTTTCCTCTTTCCATTTTTCTTCCTCTAGACTCTGCACTCAAAGCATTTCCCAATGTCTCACCGTAGCTTTTCCGTTGCATTTCCTCGCTAAGGATAGCACCAACAACATCATCAAACTTTAAAGTACTAGATCCAGAAACGGAGTTACTAATGGCCATTACCAAACCATTCCAACTTTCTAGTAATGAGCATAATAATAACAGAGCTCTAACTTCATCATCAAAGTTTACCCCTACAGAACATAACTGACTTCTAACAGTATTAAAATCATTTAAATGATCTGCAACAGATCCACCTTCCGACATCTTCATATTAAATGACTGTTTCATAAGAAATACCTTGTTTGAGGCCGAGGGTTTTTCATATAGTTTCTCCAACACCTTAATCAAACCCTCTGTCGTTGTTTCCTTCGAAATGTTGAAGGCGACCGAAGCTGCAAGGCACAGCCATATTGTTCCGAGCGCCTTTCTATCGAGAAGGTTCCATTGTTCATCTTTCATACCCATCGGCATCTTTGTTTTTCCGCCCAATGGTAGGTATAGATCTTTCTGATACAGATAATCTTCCATCTGCATCTTCCACAACGAGAAATTTTGGCTGTTAAATTTCTCGACCCTAAACTTACCATCTTCCGCCATTGCTCCCACTCGAACAAGGAACCCTTCTTTCCTACGAGTTTATGAACCAAATAGACCTTCGGCTCCGATACCAGTTGTTAGAAAATTATATATTACGGAGCAATGGAACACATAAAATATTGCAGAAATATAAACACAGAAAATGCACAAAACAAGAGAGACACAGATATACGTGGTTCACCCAGTTTGGGCTACATCCACCTCGAACAGCCAGTCCTTCCTTTCTATTATCCAGCAAAATGAAGAGACACAACCTACAGCAAATCCGCTGTAATATCCTCTGTTTTCTCTCACAGTCTCACCTCTCTGTTTCTCGCTCACACCCAAAATACACATCTATCTCACAACCTCAAATACAATGCCCTCATACAAAGAGAGGGGTTGCCTTCTAGGGCAAAAAACCCTGAACTAAACATAAGTTCTACCGTCAGATCATCCGCCTAATGAATGGCCCAGATTGACTAGAAATTACTATACTTTTACAAGGCAAATTTACATATGTTTTTAGCTTCGGGGGCGCTGGCCCCCAGACCCCCCAGCCGGGGGGGATCGGCCCCCCCGGACCCCCGCAGAGGGGATAAGTCCCCCCCGCACCCGCCCGCGTGGAGCGGTGTACAAAACTTCCTAGGGTATACATCCGGCTGAAACAAAGACCTCTGAACAATCATGCTCCACACACAACATACCAGAGATTAAACTTCATCCAAGGGTGAGTATGAAGAAAAATTTGCATTGGATGGAAAGAAAAAGAAGGGAAAAGCAAAGACACAACAATCCAGTCAAGGGGGAAAGAAAATATATTTGTCAAAAATTAAATGATTCCATTGTCATGAATTTGAGCACTATGCCACGAAGTGTCCACACAAGAAGGCAAGAAAGAATACCTTAGAGGGAGTAGCAGGTGAATCTTTGGCTTCACAATTTGAGCTTGACTTTACCCTCATTTCATGCATGGCCAACATAGGGATGGGGATTGTGTGGTACTTGGACTCAAATGCATGGGAATAGATACTTTTTCAGTGACGTGGAAGATAGATATTTGTAGATGCACATTGAGATGGGGGACAAGGGAAGGTATAGTGTGACAGGGATTGGTATAGTCACATTTCAGAGGGAGTCGGGCTACCCCCTTATGCTCAAGGATGTCATGTTCGTTCGATTCCTAAAGAAAAATTGTGCCTTTGTTGCAGTTTTGGAAGATCGTGGTTATAATGTGATATTCATCAAACGAAATGCATTAATGAGACACATAGCCATAGGACAAGTGAAGTGGATCAGGGTTCGTGTGAAGAAAATGTACAAACTAGATGTGGAGGATTGTGATGCATTGAACACAAAGGTGGAGAAGGTGCAAAGTTGAAATGTCGGTGCAGCATAGAATAATCGCCCATTTTCATCATGGCGCTTTGAAGATCATGCAACCGATAACCACAAGCCTCCCCAAAGAAGCACTTGAGCAGTAGGATGTATGCAAAGGATGTACTTTGGGGAAGTACTTTAGGGAAGTACACAAAATCCACATTCCATGATCGGGATAGAAAATCACATTTAGTCCTTGAAAGGATCCACTATGATGTTTGTGGACCTTTCTCAACAGTCTCCACTGCCAGGCACAAATATTTTGTCATTTTTATTGATGACTTTTCATGAAATTGTTGGATATTCTTCATGCGAAAGAAGGATGAGACATTCTCCAAGTTTGTATAATTCAAGGCACTAGTTGAGAAATAAACCATCAAGAAGGTGAAGGCTCTCAAGAATGATAATGGAGGTGAATACGTGTTGAATGAATTTAAAATTTTATGTGCAAAAGAAGGAATTCAACGAGAGTTGACAGCACTCCACAACCCACAACAAAAAGAACTGTAGCATTGTGGGAGCAGCGAGGGCGGTGTTTCATGATCAATGCCTACCTCTACATTTGTGGGTCAAGGCACGCAACACAACAATCTATTTGCAAAACCAGACTCCTCATCGGATTTTGGGCATGATTACATCAAAGGAGGAATTCTTGGGGAGAAATTTGGACGTGTCGGACTTTAGTATTTTTGGAACCTTTGTTTGCTGCCATGTCTCCAACAAATCAAGGAAGAAGTTAGAGCTGACAACATAATTAGGGGTATTTGTGGATTCAATGGAAACTCCCCACAACTACCATGTGTACTTGTCATCCCTCAAAATGGAATTTGTGCGAAGGGACGTAAAATTTGATGAAGACAAAGCCATGCGATGCTCTCTTGAGAGGGAGCTTCAGATTCCACTAGAAGGGGAGATTTTAGCTCTAAAGGAGGAACCTCAAGAAGTTTTGGAGTAGTCACAATTTGAAAAGAAAATAGTCGAGACAACCACTCAAGAAAAGCCATCCAGAGAAGGCAAGAAAAGGACTAGGGAAGCTTAGAGACTTGTGCAGGTTGATTCAATGGTTGAGGAAAATGAATCTATTATAAAGAAAAATGTTTGGGAAGTGGTCCAAAGACCAATATACAAATCAATTGTGGGTTAGAGATGGATCTTCAAGGTAAAGCATGCAACATATGGAAGCATAGAAAAGTACAAGGCCATATTTGTGGCCAAGGGGTACTCTCAAATTGAGGGGATTGACTATGAGGAGACCTTTTCTCCTATAGCAAGGTATTCAGCTATCAGAACAATTATTGCTCTATCTACACATATAGGGTGGAAGATCCACTAGATGGATGTGAAAACAACATTCCTCAATGGATTTATTGAGGAGGAGGTGTACAGTCTCAAACAAGCACCCCATGCTTGGAACACCAAATCGATAACTAAGTCACCATTTTGGGATTCACCAAAAGTGAAACGGATGAAAACCTCTGTCATATTTTGGTAGAAGGTAATTTTTTTATTATTGTATTATATGTTGATGACTTGATTTTAACTGGTAATGAGAAGCTGATCAAATCTTGAAAGGAGGACCTTGCAATAGAGTTTGAAATGAAGGAAATGGGTCTCATGCACTACTTCCTTCGATTGGAAGTATGGAAATATTATGGGGAACTATTTGTCTCTCAGGGACAGTATTCCAATGAGATACTTCATGGATTCCGCATGGACAGTTGAAAACCCATGGAGACACCTCTAGCAACCAAATGTAGGAAAGAGGATGCCACTTTGGGTGAGAAAGTGGATGTTATTGTTTACCTTCAATTAGTGGGTTCACTAATGTATCTTGTGAACACATGACCAGATATGTGCTATGCAGTTTGTTACCACCATTTTGTGGGTGATATCCCTAGGAGAATTTTTTTCTCCA
Organism: Pinus taeda; assembly: GCA_000404065.3. Taxonomy (NCBI): domain Eukaryota; kingdom Viridiplantae; phylum Streptophyta; class Pinopsida; order Pinales; family Pinaceae; genus Pinus; species Pinus taeda. The sequence goes on along the minus strand of APFE030429988.1, from coordinate 21,865 downwards.
AGATGGTCCTCAGTCGGAAGCTAGCAACCCCTTGCAACCACCAACTAGCTCATTGTGCCACTTTTCCACCACTTGAACCAACCATGTGGTCCCTCACCCATATGTCATGATCACATGTTTGAAGGTGGGCCTCCTTAAACTAAAGGTATGCCTTCTCATTTGGTAATTGAGTATTTTAGTTTTCTTATCATGGACACTTTTGGGCAAGGATTAATGGGGGATTCGGTGGAAAGAATGGGATAGGTCTATGCTCTTGTCCCCTAGACCCCTTTTTGATATTACCTACCATTCTAGTCCCATGGGATCTCTTTTACTGACAATTTGGTTTTAGGGATGGTATTTTATGGGAAACCCCCATTTTGGTTGTGTGGTCCTTCTCCCTCATCCACATATGCTTCCCCCTTTCCACTCACTATAACCCCATTCATCATTTCTCCCACCTGGGTCCACATAGGGTTAGCTCTCCCCTTCCCCTTGCCCACATCTTGGGTCAAGCCTGGAATGATGCCCCATAGGTTTATGCAGCTGAAAAGATAAGTAAAATCATAATTAGACACATTCAATAGGAAAATGTACCACAAAGTGCAAAAGATGGTCGAGACAAACACATCTAGCATGTGAGAAAAGCCCAATACATGAGCTCTCCCCCATCATCATGGCCATCATCCTAGTTCCTACAGGCCCTAGATGAGCCTCCTTTATCATTTAGGAACCCATGATTGTCCTAACCCCTGGTGGGAAATGAACATCCCTAACTTAAAGGGGGTATCCACTGTTATATCTCAAACATCATGCTCTTACACCTTGAGCCTCAAGTAGTTAATTAAAGAAAAATCATAAAAGGCAAGACATACAAAGAAGGGTGGAAAAATCAAGGCCAGGGGACCTCATGTACCACGATTTCTCCCTCCTACATATTATATACCCAAGTGTGGGATTCCCTTTTACTAGCTACCCTTGTACCCCAGCATGTGTCCTAGGGCTGCCCCTTCTCATTCTCTACTCCACTCATCTCTTTATCACATGCCACCAACTTTAAAAGGATATATCGTGGATGGGATACTTGGTTAACCCCATTTCGAGCTTGGAGACATTAGCACATACCAAAGACCATTATGGAAAGGCATTCCATTATGAAGTCCACATATGTTTTCCATGGTTTGTAAGCTTGTTTACTCGATTTCTTTGATGGCTTGTTGTACTAGAAGGCTAGGGGACACATTGGATCTTATACAGGATTGCAGGTGGTCTCCATCTTGGGTTTGGTCTCCCTATACGAGGTCATACTCCTCCAAAGGGCTACATTGGCACACGTAGGGTGTGTGTTGAGAGCCATGGGCCTCCAAAATAGTATACAACACTCCATGTATCCCCGAAGATGTTCAGAGATTACTCGAAATTCACCTATTGGACGAGGAAGATGCACCTAATTCACCTTTGCCCAGCTAGCCCCACAATTGTACCATGCACTTGGAAGATGACCCAGTACTTGTATGTTGATGAGGCATCACTTACACCATCATCTGAGCCCTTACAAATGGTCTATAGGAATCTTTGACTTACTTGGAGACACATGAGGGCACTTGTGTTCCCTCACATCCATTGGGAGCACCACACTTTTATTATGTGGAGAACAAGGGGCAAACCCCTTGTCCATTACTTTTGGAAGTCCAATTCATCATTTTTTCACTTGCAGACTTCATTAGGCCTCTTAGAGAGCCCAAAGACATACATTATTGATTATTCTACCTCTTGGGAGGCTTGTTATTTTGTTTATGGGCTAGTTTGGTGGGCTTGTCGCCAATAAATAGTTATTTGCACACTATTTTTAGTTTATGGGCTAATATGTTCTCAAACTAGGTAATTCTAACTCCTAATGAGTGTATAAATAGGAATTTCACACTTTCTCTTAGAGGATGAATTTTAGAATGGATGTTTTTTTATCTGAATTGGATCGTTATATTGTTTGTCATCCATATCGATGCATTTGGAGTGGAAAAAGTGGAGGAATCAACTTACGAGACCGTTTTTACTGACGGGACCCAGTTTGGCGAAACGAGGTCTGAAACCTTCCATGAGCATTTTGAGGCATCAAATGACGTTTTTGGGGGGTAAAAACTTTGGTGCAAAATTATAACACATTTCATGCTATTCTACACACAGAAAGATTTAAAATGGCACAAGAATCGTGTCAATCAGAGTCCACATGCAAAAGTTATGCCACTTAAAAGTTGACCTTCTTGTTTTCACACCTATAGTTCAGGAGGATGTCGCGTTAGCCCCCATTATTCATGTAAAATGGGCTAGCCACATGTTTGTGATGTAAAATACTCTAGAAGAGTCTATTTTGTAACTCTAGTTAAGATTTTATATATTCAAACTTAACCACTAATAAGCTATCGGGTTGTGTTATAACTGGGCTACTAAGAGGAAGAGGCATTCCATTCTTTCGAGAGCATTTTGTTCTATAGTTGAGCAAAGATATCCATGAGAGATAGAGCACATAAAGAGGATTTGTGCACTGTAGCAGCCCATGGGCCACAGACATTACTTCTTTGTATCTTCAACCATATTTCTGACAGAGAAAGAGAGCGAAGCAGCCTCACCTTCCAGCTGGGTTTTCTCCCGAAAGGGTTTCCTAGAGAACATATCTTATGTATTATGTGTGTGTGAGCTTATTTTTTCGTTCTCTACTTTTTTGTTTGATATACTTTTGCATGCATGCACTAATTACAGTTAATTTTACAGATCTAAAAATTAAATAAAACTGTAATCGTCTATAATCTCATATTTTTAATATAATATTATCAGATTTGTTGTGACGAACTGTCTAATGGAATATCCACAGAAAATTACAGATCAATTTTGATTTTTGGATTGGAATTTTTATTTTGGAGTTTCTTTATTGTCAAATTGTTGATGGTTGGATATGTTTTATTACATGTAATTACACACATTTAATGTTATTTTTGTTTTACTTTTGTCATATGCATTGAATGGGTTTTTCACTATACTAGGGCTAATTATTGCATTGCATAATTGTGAAATTGTGGAATTATTGTTTCTATAGAGCATTGTAGAAATTTCTTGTAGATTCAGACTACTAATTGTAATTTACTAAAACAATAAACTTGAATCTACTCTACTCATCAGCGGAAACAATTAAATGATCGTGAAATCACGAAGAATACAAGATAAATAATTCAATCAACACATAACACAATGATTTCCTAGGGAAAGCCACAGCTAAAATCTCTTTCTATCTATATATTGCATTAGTCAGAAAATATGAGAAGATTACAATGATTTTCTCAAGCCCGAGCAACCTCTACATTATCTCTCACTACAACAAAACCCTGTGATTAGCATCCCTTTTTGCTTCATTTTTTGTGTCTAGAGACCATTTTTGGTGCTATTTGTGTCCATTTATCAAATATGGTTCAAAACTTGATGCAAATTTTTCATCGAGTTTTTCACCAAGTCTTACATCAAGTTTAGCACTAGGTGTTGTAATAGGTTTTGCACCAGATTTTACACCAAGTTTTACGCCACGTTTTATGCCAAGTTTTGTGCCATCCTTTGCACCATGTTTTGCATCAAGTTTGGCACCTAATTTTGTTTCACCATATTTTTCATCCTCTATTGCATCCACTTTTTGCGCCTACACTTGCATCAACTTTTGCATCATCTCTTGCATCCTCTTTTGCATCATTTTTTAAATCATTTTTTGCAACCATTTTTGCATCCCCTTTGTTCCAAGTTTTGCATCAAGGTTTGTGTTTAGTTTTTGCATCTACTTTTGTTGCATTTACTTTTACATCTTGTTTTGCATCCATATTTACATCCTCTTTTTCATTTGTTATTGTGTCCACTATTGCATCCATTTTTCTTGTGGCATAATTTGCACCTAGTTTGACACCTCCCTTTGCACCATTTTTTGTTTCTAAATTTGCATCCACAATTGCATCCTCATATACATCTAGGTTTTCATTGACTTTTACATCTATTTTTAATCCCTTTTTATATCCACTTTTGTGTCAAGATTTGCATCAGGTTTTGTGTCTTGTATTGCATCTGCTTTTGCTTAGAATTTTGTTGCATCGACTTTTGCATCATATTTTACATCCATTGTTGCACCCATGTTTACGCCCACTTTTACATCCCTTTTTGCATCCTATTTTTCATCTTCATTTACTTCTTTTTTTGTATATATCATTACATCCACTTTTGTTGTGACACAATTTATGCCATGTTTTGTACTTACTATTGTACCCACGTTTTCTTCCAATTTTGCATCCATCTTCGCATCGTCTTTTGCATAAAGCATTGCATCTATTTTTGCATCCACTTTTGTGTTGGGTTTTGCATCTCATTTTGTATCTTGTTTTGCATGTACTTCCATTGCATCCAATTTTGTTTCTCATGTTGCACCCGTGTTTGCATCCACTTTTACATCCCTTATAGCATCATGTCTTGCATCTAAGTTTGCATCTTTTTTTTGTCTATTATTACATCCACTTTCTCATCCAACTTTTTTGTGCTATGATTTGTGCCATATCTTATGCCTATCGTTGCAACCCACATTTTCTTCCAATATTGCATCCACATTTGTATCCTCTTTTGTGTCCAAGTTTACATCAAATATTGTTTATGTTTTTTGCATCCCATTTCTAATCTACTTTTACATCCACTTTTGATTCGTCCAATTTTGCAACTAATTTTGTGTTCACTATTGCACCCATGTTTGGCCCATGTTTACATCCCTTTTTTCATCCAATTTTTCCTCCTTTTGCATTCAAGTTTGTGTCTTTTTATATTCATTGTAGTATCCACATTTGTTTCACCACAATTCATGCTAAGTTTTATGCCTACTATTGTGCCCATGTTTTCTTCCACATTTTCATCCATGTTTGAATCCTATTTTGTATTCAAGTTTGCATCAACTATTGCATCTATTTTTTCATCCACTTTTGTGTCAATTTTTCTGTCTTGTTCTGCATCTACTTATGTTGTGTCCACTCTTCATCCAAATTTATGTCTATTTTTACCCCCATTTTTTTTGTTCACTTTTTAATCCCTTTTCCAACACACATCATATTTTTTGCATTGATGATATTTCTTATGACATTGAAAATTATGAACAACTGATGATAATGTCAATAATTATAACGATGATGATAATGAATATGATGACGATGACATGAATTGTGATTGTTATGGTAATGACAATGATGATAAAGACAATGAGAGTTACAATGACAATGATTATGATGATGCTAATGACCTTGGCCATTCTTCCCAATTTTTAAATGTTGTCATGGTCAAAATCATAATAATTATCTTTGGTGCCATCTTCCAAGTCATCATCATCATTATCATTATTTTCATCTTGGTCATCATCGAGAATAATAATGACATGAATGATGATTATGATGTTCATGATGAAGATGACAACAATTATGATAAAAATTATATTAGTTATGATGATGGGGATGATGACAATTATAATGACGATGATAATGGTAGTAATGATGATGATCATCGATCATCTCTAAAAAATAAAGTTGTTATTTTTTTTGCATATATCATGTGTCCTAACAACCCTTTTCGAGCACTCGTAACATTTTTTAGGTTGATGATGTTTCTTATGATGCCTATAATTATGAACAATTGATGACAATATCCATAATGATGATGATGATGGTGAAGACATGAATGGTGATTATGACAATAATGATGACATTGATGGTGGTGATGATGGTGATAATGAAGATGATGACCCTCCCTCTAAACTAGGGAGGTACTAATAATGAGACAAAAAAGTACTCTCAAGTTGAAATATTCATATAAGAAGGGATCTGGATTGATAAGCATCAATGATGATTTACATCATCATAGCCAACATTTTCAAAATAGTAATGCCTTGACTAACAATTTTACCTCTCCATTAGATCAGAGCACAATGTTGGGATGCATAAATTTTGACACCACTGCCTCTCTAGGCACTTACCCCACCAGGATGTTCACTAGGTATGTCCTCACATGATCATTTCCTAATCCACTATCATAATATTTGACACCAGGAAATGTCAATCCTCATGACAATTCTTATCTTGGATTAATGTACTTGACTTATGGCAATTAGTCCTAGTCAAAGTCCAAATTCTCAAAGAATATTGGTCCCAAATGTTTATCCAATCCACCATTCTCCCTACTAGTGTCTTTATTAGGCTTCGATTGTTAGCCCTAGCCATAGTACATGACACATGGATAATATGGTGTCTACCCTCGCTCCCTCTCAACCAGAGAGGAGACATCCACAAGCATAAGATTTTCTCAAGAATACCCATCATTTTCATAGAGAATAACATCATTAATTTGTTTTCATCACATGACGCCTTTATGATTAAGCATTCATAGATTTGTGGCAAAATATTTCCCCTTTTTTCATTTGTGATGAAATAAAATCAAAAAGTGACAGCCAAAATCATTAAAGATACACTATATTGATTTATCTAAGTCTAAACTCTAAGGTTGAAGTGAAAATTCATGTAAATCTTATATCTACGAGTTGTGTCAAACTTATGAAAACCTTATTCCCTAAGTCCTATATTTAAGAAAATGAAAACAAAGAAAAATAAGGGCCAATGAATGGTAACTCATGTCTTCACTCCCTCTTTGGAAAATATATGAATATATACACTCCTAGTCACACTTGATCACATGTTTGTGATGGTTAAATCACGAATTCCTCTTTTCTCCTTACATTTTCACTTCATCATTTAAGCACCTAATTGAGGATGTAAGGAATGTTTGTTGCCTAAGGCTTTCATGTCTACTCTTGGTTTACTTATGTCACACTACTGCCAATTTATGTGACGGGGTGAAATACATAAGTTTGTGGAGTTATTAGAGTGGTGTATTAAGTTAGGCACCACACACACATGTATTACATCTCATTGATCCAAATGTGTGGGTTGAAGACTCATTGCTTTACAACTTTAATGGAGACTACTTTATGGCTTTAATGGTATAGCTTACAAATTATCTTGTTAAACATTGTGATTCATCCTTTCTTTTCCTCGAGACACTTGATAATATTGAAGTCACTCCCAATAATCCATGGAGATGGGGAGTATAAATTACTTGTGCTAGAAATAGAATTGAGAAATAGAAGTTTTCCGTTTGCAATACATGGTAGTAGTCCTCGATGTCAATTAACTAAAATTGTATTGTCATAATGCGAAAAGAGGTAAACATATTGGTAACCTGATGTCTTGATCATTTCAAATAATAACCATTCCACCCAAGTATCTCTAAGCATCAATCACTACTACTTGGAAATTCCTCCCCCATTTTCTAATTATATGAGGTAGAACCTCACTTAATATTTTTGCTTCTATATCAACAATTGATGGGTGCTTTGAGTACCATTTTTCTTTTAGGAGTCTTTGTTTTCCTTTACTATTGACGCCCCTCATGTTCCATGAGACTATTTTCATCGAGAATTTACATACAAAGGAAGTATAATGTGACTAAAAAAACATGTCTCAAGATTTAAGTGCTTGGACAATTCCACTTCATGACTACTATATTTCCTTAACCTGGGACCAAATGGTGAACTTGATGGCCTTAAGGGAAATTGACCAATGAAAATCTAAAAAAGAGGTGACTTTTGACTTTATCACATACAATTTAATATACTAAAAAAAATATCCATAACAATTTCGTCAATCAATGAATCATTAAAAAAATATCCAAAACAATTTCATCAAGCAATGAATCATTGCATTGTAAAATACAATCTATAAACATTTTGGGAACGTTTTGCTAAAACATGCTCAAAAACCAACATATTTAACAATAATATGGACAATAACACATTTTGATAAATTAAATAACATATTATCAAGCCTAAAAAATGTCACTAACAAAAAACTATAAAGCATGCAACTAATGGAAGTGACCACTCAAGGCCACCATAAGACAATTAATCTATTAAGATCAAGATTAATGGGGACAAATATCTACAAAGGACAAAGGCAAACCTATTTTAACTTTATTGTTTTGTTAGCCTGGTTCAAGATGAACATTCCAAGATATCATGAAGAACATAATTAGTTTTATTACATTAAGAAAACCCAAACACATTCTATAACTTAGCAAAGAAGAGATGTATAACACCCATGTCAATGACACAACACATGGCATTGAGTTACTTTTTTATAT
>APFE030429980.1:0-11628 GCA_000404065.3 Pinus taeda | reverse complement strand
GCTACCATTGGGCTATGGAGTCAAAGTATGTTTCAATACCACAACAAGATCAGCTTAACATGAAGTCAGGGCATTCAACATTTGAATATTCAGAACACAACACACATATGGAACCACAACTCATAAGTGCACACAGGAAGTCAGAGCACAATCAGTGAATTCTAAGTGATTGTACACCTATGCAAATGTAAACAAACTAAGGAAAGGACAACACACATTATGAATATAAGAAATCCTTCATGAATCCTGAGTAGTGAAGCCAAAGCATTCTACCTAGCATGGAAGTCAAGGCATTATAGAGTTTCAGTGTAGAAATGACAATACAAAACAGTGAAACATAGTAAGTTTATCTATGAAGGAAGTCAGAGCATCAATGATGAATTCTGAGTATCATAAGTAAACACCACTGCAATGTAAGTATTGGAAAATACCATCATAACAAGAACATACAAGAGCTCTTCATGAATCTTGAGTTGTCTAAGTAGAAATCTGCATTAGGTTAAAAATATACACAGTCTGCACATAGAGCAACAGCTGAGCCAAAAAGTCTCCAACCCTTTGCTAATTCGACCTCATGCTCTATATAAAGCCTTTACAAATAGGATTCCATCATCCGTCATCAAGAGAAATCGAATTTGCCATCAGTGACACCTATTCTAACCATAAAACAAACCATTAATTAGAACTAGCTGTTAACTAGGAGTGCTAATGACCTAATACAACTAGGAGTGTAACTCCTTATTATGATTCAAAAACCTTATCTAAGCATTTAAAGCATTCTTTGACACCTAAAACTCCATGAAGTCGAATTTGATTAAGCCTCCCACGTGGTCACCCAACTGCTGATGACAAACCCTAGAAATTAGGGAACATGTTTCCCTGTTTTTAGGTTTATATCCTTGAAAATTGCAGAGCCTTTATCTCTTTATCCATGACACACTGTACGAAAATGGAGGAGTTTTTTGTAGCCCATGTTGTCCAGAACAAAAACCTCTCCTTTTTTTTGAAAACATTTCTCCAGCTATCTAGAAACTGTCCTTGAAAAACATGTGGCAAATAGGAAAAAAAATCCGTTTTCTGAAAGTAGGGTCTCAATGAAAGCTTAGTATCTCCTAACTGAAAACACTTATGAAGAAATTGAGATAGGTTATTGTATTAGGAGAGTTGATGAAGATAAAATTCCTTCAGAATTCCAAAATACCCTTTCATGTGACCAGAAACGGATTTTGAACAACAGGTGTAAAACCAGTAGACAAAGCTTGACTTTCAGCAGTTTCATAGCGCACGTTTAACCATAAACTTGTCCTACCTCAGACCGAATTTGAAGAAAAGGAAAGAGGTTTTTCTAGCTTGTTATGTTAGGAATAAAAGCCTCTTTCAGTTTTCAAAATTAAGTTTTCAGCTGCTCAGAATCCCTTCTGGAAATTTACTAGTAAATGCAGAAAACAGAGTTTTTTCTGCTAAAACAGGCTGCTACAGGGGTTTCGCAGCGCGCTGCGAAACTGCTGTGTAATTTCAAAAATCACAGTTTCAATCCAAAACTTTGCTATTTGATCACTTTTCTATTAAAATATTCTTTTTATTGTTTCAATACCTTCCAAACTGAATGGGAATGTTTGAAAATATTATACCAAGCAAAACTACCAAAACTTTGAAATTTCTTTATGGAGATCCTTTTTGCTGGTTCAATTGTATCTTTAAGTCTTCAACCTGTTTCTTCTGCCCTTGGTGGTACCTCCTGTACTTGTTTGAATTTCTGCCTTACCTGATAGCTGACAACTGTTGATGCAATTTGATGGATATGACAGCTGTGAAAAAATGGCTATGGATTCGAACAAATCCACAATTTCGTAGCGCAGCCAGTGCAAAATATGAATTAGGCGCTACGAAATTAATTTAAAGCATGTTGCGCTGCGAAACTACTGAAAAGGATTTATGTGCCTTTGGAAAACACTTGAACTGATGTGAACAATTTAGAACTTTTTCTTGAGTGATAACAAGCACCATCGTCAAACCCTAGATATATCAAATTGTCCATCAAGACCTTTTTAACAATGAAAGGACCATACCACATAGATTTGAACTTGCCTACCCCCAAGGTGTCTTTATCTTGGTCATAAACTAAGACAAGGTCACCTTTAGAGAAAACCCTGGGATGGACGACCTTATCATATTGAGCTTTTATTTTCTTTTTATGAGCTTCGTTGATTATGGATGCATCTTGACACTCATCATCGAGATGTTCCAAATAAACTAGGCATTATTGAATACTAGAAGTATCTTGAAGAAGTTCAACAACTAATTTAAGGGAAGGAATTTCACATTCCACAGGAAAAATTGATTCCAACCCATAAACTAGTTGAAAAGGAGTAAAACCTGTAGTAGTCTTGACTGATATTCAGTATATCCAAAGCATCGGATATAAAATAATGTACCAATTAGACTAAGATTTGTTAATCATCCTTTGTAGGATGTTTTTTAGGGATTTATTCATGGCTTCAACTTGCCCATTGGCTTGAGGATAATAATGAGATGAATGCTCCTTCTAGAAACCCAACTTAAGAGCCAATTCAGACATCGCTTGGTTTTGGAAATGACTTCCATGGTCAGTGAAAATCTCTTTGGGAATATCAAACCAAGAAATGACTTGGTTGAAGAGAAACATGGCTTCTGTTTCACCATCATTCTTTAAAGTGGGCATAGCCTTGGCCCACTTAGTAAAGTAGTTGACAACTACGATGATATACTTATGATTTCCCGCCAAAGTCGGATTGCAAGTAGTAAAAGCAATACCCCACTTCGGGAATGGACTGACGAGCAACTTTTGAGTATAAAATTAACAAGGGTGGAATCTCTTAACCACTTCAACCCAATCCTTGAATCTCGAGGGCCAAAAGTAGCTTGCATACAAAAGTTTTTGGGTTGTTCCAAGCCTAGATAGATGACCACCACAAGCTCCACTGTGAAAATAATTTAGCAAAAACTTATCTTCTTCTAAGGTTAAACAACGTTTAAGGATTGAATCAAGCCCACGACGATATAAAGTGTCACCTATAATAATATATCTTTTGTCCAAGTGACGTAAATTTCTATGTTCATCCTTCGAAAAATTGAGGGGAAACTTTGAAGTCTAGAGATATATAATGATATCTCCATACCAAGGATATTGCGAGGAAATTAGGAAAATATGTTCATCAGGAAAAGATTCATCATAAATTATTTCTTCCTCACAAGGAAACTCAGAGATCAATTCTTCAAAAACTAATGATTTCTTGGACTTGGATGACATGAATTCGAGATTGAACTCTTGTAAAATGACAATCTACCTATTGTATTTTCCCCCAGTCACTCGCCTGCTGAGAACAAATTGAAATGGATTGATAGCTCCTAAGACAAAATTTTTTCTAAGAAGAATATAATGTTTAAGCTGGTAGACAACATGGACAGCTTCCAAAGCTAATTTCTCAATGGGAGAATATTGCATTTCAGGGCCCACTAAGCCTCCACTCAGGTAATAAACTACGTGCTCAGTGAAAGGCTCATCTTCTTAAACCAGAATCATACCAATAGTTGATTTTGCTACAACATGATATAAAAGGAAGTATCTGCTATAATCAAGTGGATTCAATAAAGGAGGAGAGGTTAATGCTTTCTTTAAAGCATCAAATAAGCATTGCATGAAATCATCCCATAGAAATGGGACCCCTTTCTTGAGAAGTCTCATAAATCCTTTAGTAATCTTAGCATAATTAGCGACAAATCTCCTTAAGAAATTGACTTTTTCTTGAATACTTTGAAGTTCACGAATAGTGGATGAGGGACGAAACTGAAGTATTTCCTCAGCCTTGAAGGGATATACACAAATCCCTTTAGTAGAAATGATGAATCCCAACAATTGACCAAACGTGACGGTAAAAACACACTTATTCAGATTCAACTGGATTTTGTATAAACGACATCATTCAAAACTTAATTGAAGATGCTTGGGATGATCAATTCTCTTTCGAGAACGAGCACCTAAATCATCCAAATAGGCTTTGACAATATGTTTGATATCGTGGAAATCATATGACATGGCCCGTCGAAAGGTAGCTCCATCATTCTTAAGGCAAAAAGGCATCTTCTTATATGAAAATGTACCCTAGGGGAAAATAAAAGTTGTTTTATGTTGATCTTCCAGACAAATGGTGATTTGATTATAACGAGAAAATCTATTCATAAAGGTGAAAATCTCATTACCGACACACTCATCGATAATATGATCAATAAATGGTGTGGGATAATTATCTTTAGGACAAGCCTTATTCAAGTCCCTAAAGTAAATGCACACATGGATTGTTCCTTGCTTCTTGTCAACCGAGACTAGATTCAAGACCCACTTAGTTAAAGGAACGTGGTATATTAAACCCGCCTTAAGCAAATTTTCAACTTCATCTTTGATAGCTATTTCTTTCCTAGGGTTTTCAGGTCTAAGCTTCTGGTGAATAGGTTTTTCAATTTCATATGTCTTTATCTCATGATTGACTATAGATGGATCTATCCCAGGCATTTCCTCATAAGACCAAGTAAACACATCTCAAAACTCTTTAAAGAGATTGATATAAATTCAATTTTATTTAGGGGAACAATCAACTCCAATTAATACATTCTCGATAACGTTGGGCCTCCTAGAGATGTTCACTAGAATAGTTTTTGAAATGACAGAAATGTTACCTTCGGCAGAAAACTGCATTGGAGCCAAAGGATTTAAAACTGCGTGAACATCACCAATAGATGAAGGACGAGGAAAGCTTGATTCTACTTTTTGCAAATCAGGGAGGAAATCATTAGGGGACTTTTGAGGTCTAAAGTGGGCATCCTAAAAAAAATGTACAACAAAAATAAAGTTTATAAGAACCAATAGGATTCATGATAAATGTTGTCAACCATGGGGCATGATTCACCATTTGGGAATAAAAAAGTAAAACCATTAAAAAATAATAAAAATACTTTTTCAACTCGTATTTTTAACGTATCTCCCTAAGGTTTTACTCAAATTTCGAGGGGGAGTAATCATTGGATGCAAAATTTGATCATCTAATGCGTACCCATGTTGCATACTTTTGATGGAAACTACTACACGAAAAATGAGAAATACATAAAAACACATGATTGCAATAACGTTTTTCATGTATTTCTCATTTTTTGTGTAGTAATCTTCATCAAAATTATGAAAAATGGGTACTCCTTAGATGAGAAACCAAATTTTGCATCCAAGGAGTGTTTCCACTCAAAATTTGAGTAAACCTATAGGGGGATAAGTTGAAAATACGAGTTGAAAAAATAGTTTTTCTTTTTTTCCTCTAAAATTTGATGATGTACTCTAATATTATTTTATTATTTCCACTATTATTTTGTAATTTCCTTTGGAGGCCAATTTTAGACCTCAAAATTCCCTTAACAATGACCGATGATGCAAATCATCCCACGACCTCTCAATACCTGCCATTACTTCTAGAATTGCCTCTTTGGATGGCAAAACAATATCTAGGCAATCCATAGTAGAAGTTGAATCTAGAGTCTAGGCCGGAGCCACATCCCCATCCATATCCTTTGGTGAAAGAGGAGTAGGATCAGATTCTATAGTGTTAACTATAGATTGATAAGCAATTTCAGCTACAGACATAGGAAATTCTATTCTGCCCACTTTCCCCTCATCTAATGTTGTGGTAGAAGAGGGTAAGGACCAAGGATTTGAAAAATAATGAGTTCTAAAGAAATCTATTCTAGAAGGAGCCTTAGAAGATGAAATAACATTAATTCGAGCAATAGGAGTAGGAAAACCAAAGGTACCCATTAAGGAAGAATACATCCCAACTCTTGGATTCTCAATAGGCTGCTTAGGATTGTTCACTAAGGGAACAATAGATTCAGAAGATGCATTGGATTCACACAGAGAATAATCCATCTGATTAACCATTACAATTCTCCATTCATGATGAAAACATAGGATGTCGAATAACAATGATATAATAGCATCCATCTCGTAAACCCAATTTCTTACCAAAAGGAGATTATAATCAAAATTTGCATCAAATATTTCTACTTCGATATTTACAACCTTGCCTCCAACATAGACGGGAAAGGCTGGAATAATCCCATGCGGCCTATGAAAATGACCATCAAATATTGTTAAGAGAGTAGGTGATAGAGCAACCCGAGGTGATCCAATAGCCTTCCAACATGATATAGACATTACGCATGTGAAAGATCCCTCATCAACTACGGTTCAAAAGATATTGGTCTTTCGATATGTAGACCTTATTTGAAAATCCATATGATGTTGGAGTCTCTTCTTGATATTCGACATATTGAATGTAAGGATAAGAGAGTTCTTTGGATATACCACTTTGATTGTACTAAGAAATGCACTCCTTTATGCCAGGAATGACTAGAGTACCTCTAATGCTAACATGGCACAAGGACTATGAGCTAGAAGATCTAGGAGCATCAAGACATTTTTTCTCAAGAATCCCAAATAGAGAATATATGAGTTCTAGCTAATGGGCTCTAAAAATAATCTGTTCTTTAGTGAATACACCAAAGAGCGATACATCCTGAGAAATTTTAGGCTACAAATATCTGAGAAACCATTCAAGAAGGAATTCTTAAGGAATATCATCCTTAATGGGCCTCTGTCTTCTCCTCCCTTCCTGGATGTGATCATAAATGTGGGTTTCCTGGCCTTGGTGGAAATTAGCTAAGAGTTGAGTTCTAGCATCATAATGAACGGGCAACTAAAAATGGTTTAAAAATATGGTGGCCAAGTCACCAAACAAAGAGAAGGTTCCCCCTAGATGCTCAATATATCATTTAGCCACATTCCCGATTAGGGTGCGTTGAAATAGTATCAACCTGATTGAATCATCAGTCAGGGAGTTCGACGAACTCCATAAATGGAAAGTGGTTATATGGTCAGCTTGATCTTCACCAGTCTTCCCTTAGAATTTGAGTATGTCTGATGGATGTTTGGATGGAACCAGAGCCCAAACCAGGTTGTATCGGATAGGATCGTTAGTCAACTTTGATAGATCTGGAAATTTTAAAGTTGCTAGGAAAGGTAAGCGTGGAGGACCTTGAGGATTCCACCCACTCTAGGAAAAATTCCCAATGTTCTGAAAAGAATATCTTAGATTTGTGAAGGCACCAAGTTTCCTAAGGTGATTCGTAGAAGTTCTTGAACCATAAGGAAAATCTCGTGGCCCAAAAAATTCAGAGTTTGTCCAACTCCAATAGAAAAATTTCCATATCTAGTGAAATTCCCCCCCTAGCGAGGTATTAAATGGAGCAGAGAGCCCTTAATAAGGGTTCCATCCATTAACAAAGGGAGAAAAACTTTGAAATTAACTCACGGAGGAGTATGGCATGTTCTCTTGTTGGCCGAAAGAGAACTGATTCCCGACTCCCAAGTTGCTAACGGCTGGATTACTCCATCCTTGGAAAGGATTATAACCTTGACCTTTGGAGGGAAAAGGTATTGATCCCAGAGACATGTTAGAATGTGGTATATGACCACTCCCAAAAGGGAAACCCTGAAAAGAAGCTAACCCACTTGCCATGGAAGTCACAGACGTGGAAGGAGTGGATGGAAAAGTTAAGGGAACTGAAGGAATTGCATTGGAAGGCATTCCAAAGGGGAAAGAACTAGTGTTGGAGGCAAACGATTGTGTGCCCCCACTCAAAGATGGAATGGAGGTAGAGCCAAAGATTGTAGTGCTAGGAGTGATTGAAGATATGGAAATCATACCTCCTCCTTTTACTAAGAAAGGAGTATGTACACTAGTATCACTCATAGTTGAAACCATTCTCTAAGCAGTGGCCATCGAAGGAAAAGACCGATATAGACTAGGGCTTGAAGGCTTGTGGGTTGGGGTCTCGACGTATAATAGAATGTCTGGATAATTGGGGAGGAGAGGAGAAGAACGATTCACAGGAGACTCAGGGATTTCTTCAACCTCTATAGCATCTTCTAATTGGAAACAATAGCTTGAACTGGAGGATCAATCTCTGTTACGTCTACTACCACAGATTGGAAATCACTGGCAGAATTACTACTACACCTTCCTGAACAAGGAACTTCACTCGTAGGTGAAAGTCCAGAAAGCCTCCTAGACTGACGAACTCATCAATCAGCCACTTTTAACTATTTAAGATAACTAATTAAAGACTCAAAAAAAAAATTATAAAGTTATGGCCAACTAGGAGCGAAGAGCACTCTCTAAAAATGTCCCTAGAAGATATTGTTAATCAAGCAACTTGCAAGTATTTATGTTCTAGTGATGAGGACCGGACACAAAAATACAAGAAAGTGAAATCAAGGACCTTCCGAAGATAGTTTGGGATAAGGGTGGCCCAAGCCTACTAGTGAAGGTGATAGAAACAATTACACTTACCCCCAGACAAAAGCCTTTTCCAGTGCAAGTACCCAAGCTTCACAAGGGCACCCTCCAGAAGTACTAATGAATGTGATGTAACATTTGCCTCAGGTGTCGTGGGATTCCCCTACACAACAATCTATGCGGTCTCTAGGAATAGCAGCTATGGACACCAGTTCGTATCAAAATTCAGGCAAAACTGTCTCGGGGCAGGATCCAACAAGTAAGAGAGGGGGTATCTCTCTTTCCTTGTCTTCACTCTCCCTCGTTGCAGGATCCAACAATTAAGAGAGGGGGTATCTCTCTTTCCTTGTCTTCACTCTCCCTCGTGCTTGAATCCCAGTAGAAACAAGATTTCTCAATATTTATAAGGACAATGGATTTCAGTCATTATTCAACATCTATGTTTAATATTTTCAGTGGCCTTGGAGAGTTAACTCTCCACCTACCCATTCCAAGGCCCTAAAGAGCTAGACTTGTTGATGTAATTAATGACAAATCAAAAAATGTTATAGCTCTTTTTAATTAAGCGCTTGATTTTAAAAGGTTGTTCTTTAGGTCACGGGTAAAATGAGAGTGCAACTTGTAGTGTTTTGATGCAAAATAATCAATAGAAACTTAGCTATATGAAAAAAAACTATTTTTGTTCAATGAAAGGAGATTTATATAAGGTTCTACAAATAAACTTGTAAAAGAAAAAAGAAAAAAATCAGAAATCACTCTCGACACACTCAAAATCTAACAAAAAGACTAAAATTCCTGTAGTGCAAACTAACGCAATGCAAGCTATAATGATGGTACAACATTCTATGGATGCTCATACAATAAGAAAATGTGTTCCTTCACAAGATCAATAGGCCAAACTGACTACAAGGAGGGCACAAATTCAATGACAAAATTCCCTCAAAACCAAGCAAAACCAATCGAAAAAAGTTCACAATTGCTCAAAAATAATGAAGAAACCAAAAACAAAAAACTGAAAACAAAAAGAAAATGAAGAACGATGTTTTTGTCTTTTTATTTTTTAAAGAACCCAAAGAAATTTTTGAGAACACAAATACTACTAAAATTCCAAGGCCAAAAAAAAGCATAAAGAGTCCCAAAATTCACAAGTTATGCACATCATTAATATAATAAAACTTGAAATGAGAAAGGACTACAAAATTTCATAGATTGATTTGAACATCAGTATAAAGTACTTTAGAAAACCAAAAGAACATGAAGAAAGAATTTCAAAATTGCCAAAGAGGCACTAAAAAAAAATGAAAAACAAAATAGGTCAACCATAAAGGAAAGAAAAGCAAAGAAATCTGAAAGTTGTGTTATAAACAAAGCTGCAACCAATTTCTTGTTCCACAAATTCAGAACAACCAAGAACTTCTACAAGAATCCTTGAATCCAAAGCCCAAACTAAAACTTTACTAAAAAATAAAACCCTAGGTTGACTAGGTGTTTCAACAAGAAGAAGATTAGAAACTGAAAACTTGCATGAAACCAAAGCTTTACTATAGTGAATGACCAGAAAATAGCAAAAACCGCCAGGCAACAATCTTAACTAGGTCCAAGATTTTGAAAACTTCATTAGAAATAAGGTATACGCAACTGTAAAAAGACAAAGAAGCGTGTATATGTGACTAAAACAAAGGAAACTCGCGTATACGTGAGTTTATTTGAAGAAACTAGCATGTATATGCTACTGTATCCTATGAAAAGTGCATATATAAAGCTCAATAAGGAAAAGCAAAAAGACCAGTCCTGATCCAAAAGATCAAAATTGATTCCCAGGAAGAAAACAGGTCACAAACACTATAAAAGAAAGAAATCAATCAAGCATGCCCTAATCAAGAAGAAACAACCCAATGTAGGAAAAACAAGAATTCTCTCCCTATTGGAGTCGCCAATTCTCTTTCGGGCAGAATCACCCTTGTTGAAAATAATACTGAGAGGGGGGGTGAATCAGTATTATCTATTCTTTTAATAGATCTTCCTTATTTACACTTTGAATTATTTTTGCATATCAATACCATAAAATAATGAGCAAGAAAAACAGACAGTCACATCAAAGAACACCAGATATAAGGTGGAAACCCAATGTGGGTGAAAACCACCTGCTGCAATATGTCTCTATCTCCTTTCAAATTAGAAACTCCTTTTACAATGGTCTTGTACTGGTGCAGTCCTTTACCAGTACGCAGGCTGCAACCTGCAGAGAGCTACAACTCTCTCTCGTTTTCCAGTCTCTCCTGGAAGGGAGCTACAACCCCTACTTCTTTTCTTTCAAGGACCACTTTTCATAAATTTTCAAACTGGATCCATAAACATCAAATGATCATCAAGTACCAGTAAGTCACCCAGATAACCAGATCCACAATAACAGTAAACTAAACCCAGAAAACCTTATCAACAAAAAAATCAGTCAACAAAAGATCTTAAGACAGATACGCAATTTCCTTTTCTTTGGCCTGCGTCGCTACGCACTGCGCCTTCGCTGGCGCCTCTGTGGCGTCTCCTGTGGCGCCTCCGCACTCCGCCTTTTGTGGCGCCTCTATGGTGTCTCCACACTGCGCCTTCTATGGCACCTTCGCACTGCGCCTTCTGTGGCGCCTCTGCACTGCGCCTTCTGTGGCGCCTCTGCACTGCGCCTTCTGTGGCGCCTCTGTGGCATCTCCACACTGCGCCTTCT
Organism: Pinus taeda; assembly: GCA_000404065.3. NCBI lineage: Eukaryota > Viridiplantae > Streptophyta > Pinopsida > Pinales > Pinaceae > Pinus > Pinus taeda. The sequence continues at coordinate 531 of APFE030429980.1, read as the reverse complement.
ATGGCGCCTCTGTGGCGTCTCTGCACTGCGCCTTCTGTGGCGCCTCTGTGGCGTCTCGGCACTGCGCCTTTTGTGGCGTCTCGACACTGTGCCTTCTGTGGCGCCTTCGCACTGTGCCTTCTGTGGTGCCTCCGCACTGCACCTTCTGTGGCGCCTCTATGGCGTCTCCGCACTGCCCTTCTGTGGCGCCTCTGTGGCGTCTCTGCACTGCGCCTTCTGTGGCGCCTCTGTGGCGTCTCCGCACTGTGCCTTCTGTGGCACCTTCGTACTGTGCCTTCTGTGGCACCTCCGCACTGCGCCTTCTATGGCACCTCTATGGCGTCTCCGCACTGCACCTTCTGTGGCACCTCTGTGGCGTCTCCGCACTATGCCTTCTGTGGCACCTCCGCACTTCCGCAGCTGCAGCGCTCGAGAGATCACCCTTCACAGATCCGCTTTCCACTTCACTTTCATATAGATCGAGCTTTTGAAACAATAACCCAATATTTTATATCTTAAGATATTCAACCCAAAAGCATACACCAGCCAAAT
>APFE030429974.1:0-18770 GCA_000404065.3 Pinus taeda | reverse complement strand
GAGAAACAGAGAGGTGAGACTGTGAGAGAAAAACAGAGGATATTACAGCGGCTTTGCTGTAGGTTGTGTCTCTTCATTTTGCTGGATAATAGAAAGGAAGGACTGGCTGTTCGAGGTGGACGTAGCCCAAACTGTGAACCACGTATATTTGTGTCTCTCTTGTTTTGTGCGTTTTCTGTGTTTATATTTCTGCAATATTTTATGTGTTCCATTGCTCCGTAATATATAATTTTCTAACACTTCCCGCCGATTCGTCTCCACTGTAGATCTGTGCTTTTTAGATCAGATGATCTACAAAGGTTTTCCGGTGGGACATAAGCTCGGAGAATACCCGCCCAAAATGGGTGATTTCCTCTCTCCACTTGGCTGCTACATGTTAAATGATAAGTGGGATCGGGTGATCTCCACTAAAAATCACTTATCATTTTCATTCCGCTCGAAATCCTGCCTTATAGCTTGAAATCTACCTTTTAATACACCTTGAGGACCCGTCGGGCTTTTAATCATAATATATATATATATACACACTTAAAGTTCGGCCTTTCTATTATAATGCTTTATAATAGAAATTCATATAAAACAATGTAAACAACAAATATATATGAATATTAATAAAAATTGCGATAAGGCGGAGGCGTTGACTTATAAAATATAGCGCATAAACTTATTGGGTCGGAAATCCAATCACTCATCGCAATCGGTGCTTTCCATATATATATGTGTGTGTGTGTGTGTATGTTGTGCGATACGAAGGACCCGCCACAATTATAAAACATAAGATATATCGTTTCGGGTCCGTCATCACAAATCGTGATCGGCGGAACCCATATGCATGTATATAAAGGACTTTCGATACAACGGACTTGCCAAACTTTTAAACACGCTGTATATATTATTTTGGGTCTGGCCCACCCATATCGCAATCGGCGGGGTTGTGTTGGCATTGTGATTCAAGTGTTGTCCTTGATGGAAACTCACTCAGAGGAATGATACAAGTGATGGAAACTCACTCAGAGGACAAATCATAGTGCAGCAGGTAAATAGAGAGATATACGCAGGTTGACCGTGAAGAAAGTGCGTATATACGCGGGTTAGCGGAGCAGAAGGAGCGTACACGTATACACACCGGTTAATAGAAGTAAAGGCGCGTACATGTTGGAAATCATGGTTTTGGTCCGTGGTATTTGGTCCATAGTATTTGGTCCAAAGTGACGACCCCAAGTATTGGGTTCATGGTATTGTTTCTACATGGTTTTGGACCATGGTATTGAGAGAAGCCTAACCTATATAAGGAGAAGATCATTAGGCAAAAAAAGGGCAAGCAAGGAATGAATGTCTGACGAAGGGTGAAGATCTAGTATTGCTGGTTATCTGTTTGTGCTGCTTGGATTGGGTTGATATAATAGCGAACGTACAAGTAATTATCTTTAGATCTGTACGTGGGTTGTCTCTGGTGAAAGTGCGTATACACGTGGTTTTGATATAGTCAAGTAGCGTATGCATTATAAGATTTGGTGTTTCAGGTTGCTGTTGATTTTAGTGGTTGTTGCAGTGTTCTGGGCTCTGGTTTGCGCTCTGTGTTTTGATGACAGGGTTTTCAGTGATTCAGTATTGGGTGATTTAGTGATTTATGATGCAAGTATAAGTTGATCATTGTATTGCAGTAGTGATTGTTTTGTACTTATGGGTCCAGTCTGAAAATTGATGAAACGTGGTCCCTGGAAGAAAGAGAAGGTTGTAGCCTTCTGTAGGTCAGCACCTACGTACTAGGATCTTGGCTAGTACAAGAGCTAAAGGGGGTTGTAGCTCCCTTCCAGGAGAAGCTAGAAAATGAGAGAGAGTTGTAGCTCTCTGCAGGTTGCAGCCTGCGTACTGGAAAAGGACTGCACCAGTGCATTGTAAACAGAAGTTTCTAATTAAAGAAAGATAGAGACGAATTGCAGCAGGTGGTTTTCACCCAGATTGGGTTTCCACCTTATATCTGGTGTTCTTATGTGTGATTGTCTTTCTGCTCTGTTTTACTGTCTCTGGTTACTGTTATTTGATGCTGCATCTCAGATTAACAATCATCATCTGAAAGTTTAAGTAAATTAAAAAGTTTGCTCTGTATACGCGGTTTTACTTCTGAATAGTTTGGTATATACGCGTGTTGAATTAACTGAAGTAGCGTATACAATTTGGTTTTTGGAAAATAATTATTTGACTTGATAATACTGATTCACCCCCCCTCTCAGTATTATTTCCAACAGGTTGTATACATGTAATATAAGCGCTTTACGTTGTTCCGAACCCCATCATTATAAAATATGGCATATATATTATTGGGTCTGGTGTTAATGTTTTAACACTTGTTGCTTTGTTTTCCTTTGTAAAATCCGATATATCTCCATGTCTTTTATATTTTGATTTTCGATATACTTGCCTTATCTTTTTTCAAAATATTTTTCAAGTGATTTTGAGTGAAACAATGAATGAAACAAACAACAAAATACATGTTACAACATCTGGCTCCACCTGGGGATAGGGTTTTTGCCACATAAGCACTAAGAACCGCAGATTAGTGCCTTCACCTCAGGCATGGAGTCATATATTGCTTTGCATAAACTGAAATACTATGGCATTTGTACAATGATTTCACTTTGATATTCACAATGAAATGATGCTTATTCTTTAGAACTAAAAGTAGTGCTTTAAGTATTGCCCATTTAAAGGTAGCTGTAGGGTTTTCCCATCAAGATTCTCAAGAATGAAGGTATTATTGGATCTCACTTCAGAAATTCTAAAATGACCATACCAGAGAGGATCAAACTTCCCATCTCAATACTAAGTCTGCAACTTTAAAATCGATTTCCTTGGATTCTCTGTCAAAAATTTTCTTCATCTTGGATTGATACATAATCAAGTCGTCTCTTACCTTGTCCTTGTTCTCGCTTAGCTCCACCACTTTGTTCATTCTTCTTACCAAAGCATTTGGTTCTTCTTTCGCCTCTTGAATCATTGCAATCACTAGCTTTACAAGTTGACTTGGAAACAGAGCCTAAGTTCCATATACTAATTCAAAATGTGATTTCCCTATAGATCTTCTTGTAGTTACTCTAGCAACCCATAAAGCAAACTTTAACTTATAATCCTAATCTCTTTGATTTTCTACAATGATTTTCTTAAAGATCTTCATCAAAGTTTTGTTAGTAGACTTAGCTATTCTATTTCCCTAAGGATGGTAAGTTGTTGAATGGGACAAAATAACATTATACTTGTGACAAAAAGCAATGAAATTACTTGAATTGAAGACTTGAGCATTATATGTTATAATTTTAATGGGGCATCCAAATCTACTGAAAATATTTTCTTCCAGAAACTACATTACTATCTGATCATTTTCTCTCTTAGTAGGAATGGCCTCTACCCATTTGGTGAAGTAATTAGTTGTTGTGAGAACCCACCTGTGTTGTCTGCTTGAAGGTGGTTTGATTTCTCCAACAAAGTCCAATCCCCATTGCCTAAATGGCTCCTCTATGAAAAATGGAATCAAAGGTAAAGGAGGTAATCTCTTCTTCTCAGCAAAAAGCTGACACTTGTGACAACTTCTAACAAAATTATATGTATCACCAAATAAGGTAGGCCAATAAAATCCTGCCTGAAGGATCTTATGTGCAGTTACTTTCCAACTGTAATGTCCTCCACAAAACCCCTCATGATAATCTTTGATTGTTTCTATAAATTCATCATCTGTTAAACATAGCAATAGAATTCCAACAGGATCCTTCCAGTATAATTTTCCTTCCACAATTACATATGGATGTGCCTTGATCTTTAATGCCCTATACTTTGTTCTATTTAAGGATTGAGGACAATAAAGAAAGCACAAATAATGAATTATATGCTTATACCATTCTCAACACAAAAATTTATACCTGATTTTCATACATGGATCTTGCTCTCCTTCACTTTCTTCAGCTTCTTTTTCATCCACAGGTGCCAACAAGTTAATTCCCAATGCCTGTAAATTTGATTCTGTAAACATTTTTGCCAATCCTTATCCTTTCATCAACTTTGTTGGTTTTATGTCCAAATCATATTCTTGAATCTTGGCAATCCACTTTCTTCTTCTACCTTCTACATCTCCCTATAGTAATACATCTTTCATTGCAACATTTGGCACATAAGCAATGATTTGGGACTGCAACACATAAGTTCTAAAATCTTTCAGGGCTTTTACCAAAGCATACACCTGTTTCTCAAGAATATTATATTTCAGCTCAGAATCCCTAAGAATCTTACTGAAGAATACAACTGGCTGCTCTCTCTCTTCATCATTCTTCTGCAGTAAGACAACAGCTATTGAACTTGATGAGGCAAATGAAAAAAATTGGAAAGGCTTTTGGTAATCAAGGTTGATTAAGAGTGGAGTTGCCCGTAATGCCTCTTTAGTCCTGGAAAATGATTCTCTACCTTCTTTGGTCCAACTCACTTCATTCTCCTTTTTTAGCATATCAGTAATTTCTTTTAAAATTTCTACATAGTTGGATACAAATCTTCTCAGGAAGTTTATCTTTCCCAAAAAATTTTGAATATCCTTTTTACTCCTCGGTAATGGTATTTTCTGCACAGCTTGTACTCTAGCTAGATCTATCTTCACTCCTTCTCTGGAAACAATGTGTCCCAATAGTTTTCCTTCTTCCAGAGCAAAAATGGATTTCTTGGGATTTAAGGAAAGTCCAAATCTTCTACATTTATCTAAAGTTCTCTTCAAATGATCCAAATGTTCTTCATCAGACTTTTAGAAAACAGTAATATCATCCAAATATATTACTACAAACTTATCTCCAACAAAAGCAATGTCCATAGCCCTTTGAAAAGTAGCACCTGCATTCATCAATCCAAAAGGAATTCTGGCATAAATAAATGTTCCCGAGGGGGTTGAGAATGATGTTTTCCTCTGATTCTACTTATCCACAGCCACCTGGTTATAAACCGGAAAATCCATCTAGCATTGACATTCTAAAAGATTCCGTTACCTTTTGCAGCACATGATCCATCTTAGGCAATGGATAGATATCTTTAAAAGAAGCCTTGTTGAGATTTCTGAAGTCCACACACAACCTTATTTCTCCATTTTTCTTTCTCACAGGTACTAGAATAGCCACCCAATCAGAATACTTGAGTGGGACTATGATTTTGGCATGAAGCAACTTCTTGACCTCCTTTTCAATTGATGGTAGAAGTAGAGAATTTATTTGTCTAAGCTTCTGTTTGTAGGGTTTAACCCCCTCCTTCAAAGGAATATTATGCTGAATAATATTTACATCATAGGTTTTAAGATCTTCATAGGACCATGCAAAGACATCAACATAATCCTTGAAAAGTTTAATATATCTTTCTTGAAAATTAGGTGAAATTCCAACATATAATTTGACTAACCTGAGATTCTCTTGAATTCCAATGTTGTGATCCCGAATATGTTCATCCTGTGAGATTTTCCCTGAGTCCACAACCACATCATTGGAATTAAAAAGCCTTTCAAGAGGAACAAGTCCCTTTGGCAAAATATTATCTTTCAATTGAAAGATCTTCTGATTTGCTTTTGAATATTTTAAACCACTGGCTCCTGCAATTTCTGTTGTCTCTTCTTCATCCTGATCAATTTCTATGCCTTAAAACTCTTCAACCATAGTCAAAAACTCCTCAATCTGTTGGTCATCTTCAAAAACTTGCCAGTTCTTAACATTATCAGGAACAGAAGGTCTGTGTCTCATTTCTCACTCATATCTTAATCTTGGATTAATAGGAGGGTTGAAATTGCTAGCAGCCACATCCAATGAATCTGCCAATCTATTCTCATCTCTTGGAATGAATTGAATGTTAAAAGCTTCAAAGAAATTTTCAATCAAATCCCATACCTCATTCTTGTATGCCCGGAGCCTAGGATGCTTTGTTTGTCAGTAATGTTTTATCTGCTTAATAATTAACTCCGAATCTTTAAAAGCAAAAATTGATTTGACTCCCATCTGTTTAGCTGTTTGTAGGGCAATAATCAAAGACTCATATTTTGCCACATTGTTAGTTGCCTCGAACTCTAATTTGAAAGAAAAATGGAACATATTACCTCGAGGTGCAATTAGAAGAAAACCAGAACCTGTTCCTTCCTTAGAATAAACTCCATCAAAGAAACATTTCCACACTTCTTCTGTTTGCAGCTATGTAATTACATTAGTTGAAGCAAGCTGCTTCTGATTATCTTCATCTAGCTCTGCATTATCATGCAGTGTGAAACAAGCAAAGGCATCCTTCTTTTGACTATATACAGCTGAATTTCTTGCTTTGTTTTTTGTAATTGTCTTTACAAACCTACTTTCTCTATACAATCTCCTCTCCTCCCCAATAAAAATTGGTATAACAACATATGTAAAATCTAGTTTCAAAACACCTCCCAATTTAGCCCTCAAGACCTAGATAGAAGCATTCCAAATCTAGCAGGAATATCTGCTACTACAACATCCATGACCAAGCTTCTAGCTAGAATTTGGGCTAGTGACACTGCCAGATCCTTAATAACCCCCAGACATTTGACCTTGTTTGAATCAAAAGAATACAAATCCCTATAAGGTTTGGCCACTTGTAGATTTAATTGCTTCATCACTGACAGAGGCATAAGATTATGTGAAGCTCCCGAATCAAACATATAATTATGTAGGAGGAAATCATGAACCGATAGGAAAATATAAAAAGGAGGTATTGAAGAATCTACTTCCTCTACATGTGGACCAAAAACCACTACTGGTTTATCTTCCTGCAGATTTACAGTGTCACTCTCATTTTCTTTTAAATTAATAAACTTAGCAATCTCCTTTTGATAAGTAGGTGTTTTTGCCAATTCTATAAGGGGAACTTGTATTCTTACCTTTTCCAACTCCTTGGTAAGACTAAACAAGTGATCCTGTTTAGCAGTATTTTCATTCTCTTCTTCACCCTTCTTCATGACTGGAATTATTTAAGGAATCGAAACAAGTTTCTCCAAAGGAATTTTTCTAGTTTGATCTCGAGAAGACTCACCTCAAAGTATTTGTGTCTTGCCATTTGCACTTTGCTGCTGCTTTCCTTTATTTACTTGTTTTGTAGGCTGAGATTCTTGTGGAGTCGCCTTTGGTGAGGAAGTTGAAACTTGCTGCCCACTTTCATTTTCTTGATTTCTTGATCTTTTCCTAGATCTCAGGTCATGTTTCTTATGTAGTTCAGCCTGCATAAAATTAGAGAATTGTTTCCAATATTCATCAATTTCATTTTCATCATGAATAACATCTGCTTCATCATACACATACTCTTCTCCTTCAATGTCGAGTTCATCTTCATCAACTGCATATGATGTAGAAATTTGATCTTCAGATTGTTCTTCACCAGGATCCACTTCTATATATAATGGTGCTTGAATTTGATTTTGATCTTTTCTTTCCTTTTGCAAGATTTGCAAAGGTTGTCTTCTGAATTGGGGATTAAATTTCTTATTATACTGCGTTTGTCTTTGAGAGTTCTTATTTTCTAACTCTAACCTATTTAACTTATCTGACAAAGTTTTAATTACATTGCACATATCCTCCAATGACTGACTTTGAGAGGATTTTATCTTTGCCTTTCCCTTGTCTTGGGTAGGCTGTGTTTCTGGTGCTTTTCCTCCAGCCACCAGATTCGCTTCTATCTATAAAGCATATGTTTGGATTTGATCAAGGGTTGGATCTCTTCTTTCCCTTAATGTGAATCCAAAATTTGATTCAAAATCCCCTGGACAAGTTATCTTTGCACCAGCAGGAGGAGGCTTAATCTCTGCTGGAAGACTATTGCATAATTTGTTGAATCTTCTGACAAATTTGACCACAGTTTCATTAGACTTCTTCTTTATGGCATTAAACTCTGTTAATGAATATCCATGGTCTCTTTTTTCTCCCCATCTTTGAATAAACACACGTTCCATCCCTTCTCAAGAAGGAATGGTATTATTGGGAAGTCCTTTGAACCATTTCCTTGCTTCTCCATCCAGAGACTGAACAAAAAGTCTTAGAACAACATCTAAATGTTCAACATTTAGGCTTTCTGCAAAATTACAAAATACTACTACATGATTCTCTGCTATCTGTTCATCTTCTCCTAAAAAATGTGGAAGAGTTTTAAGGTAATCCTGTGGCATTTGATTGAAAGGTTGTGGTAGTTGAAGAGGTGCATACATATTCACTAAAAATGTAGGTGCTGCCATGTTTACTGAACTTTGATTACCAACAGATGTGGAACTTGATTGAGAGGTAAATGGAGTGTGCAAAGGAAGTAATGTGGTTATTGGTTGAGGTTGAATAATTACAATAGGTAAATCAAAAGTAATAGACTCAAAAGATTGGTCTTGACAGCTAGGTTCCTGAAATCAAGATGATGAAAAAGATGACTCTCTATCAGATAAATGTTCAGATAAGTTGTTGCTTGATGCAGACAATGTAGGAATTGGTCTAATTGAGATCTTAGACTTCCTAACCCTCCTTGAAAACAACTTTTCAGGATCTGAAAGGGCTTGAACCTTCTTTTGTGAAGTGTTTGATCTTGTATGGGGCCTTCTTGAAGCCAGAGTTATTGCTTTGATTCAAAACAACCAAATATTTCCTCCTCACTGAACAACCAGAAGAAAATATTGAAACCTAGGGAAAAATCTTCTTGCCTTCTCTCCCCGACAACGTCGTCAATTAATGTTGTTCCTTAAGAAACCAATTTCCTGGCTGTAGGGAAATTGTGCTTAAGACATTAATAAATATTATTTACTATCACTTGTTTGTTACTTAGATATATGTTGTGTTCTCAAATGAAGGACCTAGGGACTTGGTTTTTTACTCTTAATACATGTATGACCAGAACATCTCAAAATGCCATTTGTTGCTGGATACAAATGATGAATGAAGAAAGCTTGAGGGAAAAGTTAAAGATAATATGTTGATCTTCACAGAAACTACTATCTGTAACTTAGAGGAACTATGATAATGAGAACTAAATCATAGACAATATGTTGGTCTTTCACAGAAACTATTATCTATAACTTAGAAAGGAAATGAGGATTTCAAGTATAGGAGCACTCTTTAAGGAATTTTAACTTCATCTACATAAGCAAATAAATACTGCAACTTCATTACTATACTTGAAAAGAAGAAAACATTGCATGACACATGACAGAGAAGCTTACAAAATTATATGCAACAACTCATGGAAACTTCCGATTCTTTCGTTAATCAACGACGATATCAGGAATACAGTGGCCTAGTCTCCAGGTTCTCCAAAGTTCGAACCCTTTCTTAGTAAAATTTCCTCTTTTTATACATTGTGGAACAATTGTTAATTTTCGAAACTGCTCAAATTATCTAACTGTTTCTCTAAGTATATGAAGTTAAAACTATTACAGAATTTTACAAAGGGTAAAAGACACCTCAAATAACATGAAATAACAAGAACGTAACTGGATTCAGGAAGGGATGATAACTGCTGGCTTGCTCCATTGATCCGCTGCCGAATTCCTCTGTGAATGCCCTAATGATGCTTAATCCGTCTTATCCGTAATGAAATACATTTATCTTGTGTAATCCTAGGCTTACATGGGCATTATGATTGGCCAAAATTCCAAGAAATATATCAGATTGTCTTCCTCTTAAGCTTAAGCTCTAACTTTGATTTTCCGCATTACACAACAAAATTAACATGAACTTCTGATTAACTCGGAACTCAAAAGAGTAAATACTACTTCATAAACCTGTCAAATCCACCCATTCAATGCTCCGTTGACTTCCATCGCAAATCGCAAGCGGCCTAAAAATCCCTGTAAAACTTAATTTATGCACCCTTAGGCCGCAATAACTATGAAAATATTGAAATTACATGTAAAACCTTTATAATGAAAATATATAATAAAACATGATTTTCCACTTCCAATATGGGCTCAACACAATTCCCAAGCTATACTTCCCACCGATTCATCTCCACCGTAGATCTGCACTTTTCAGATTAGAAGATCTACAAAGGTTTTCGGGTGGGACATAAGCCTAGAGAATACCCGCCCGAAATGGGCGGTTTCCTCTCTCCAACCGGCTGCTATGTGTTAATTGATAAGTGGGATTGGGTGATCTCCACTAAAAACCACTTACCATTTTCATTATGCCCAAAATCCTGCCTTATAGCTTGAATTTTGCCTTTTAATACACCTTGCGGACCTGCCGGGCTTTTAATTATAATATATATATGCTTAAATTCTGGGATTTCTATTATAATGCTTTATAATAGAAATTCATATAAAACAGTGTAAACAACAAATATATATGAATATCAATAAAAATCGCAATAAGTCGAACTCGTCACAATTATAAAACATAATATATATCGTTTCGGGTCCGTCATTGCAAATCGCGATCGACGGAACCCATATGCATGTATATAAATGACTTTCGATACAACGGACTCACCAAACTTTTAAACACGTTGTATATATTATTTCGGGTCCGGCCCACCCATATCGCAATTGGCAGGGTTGTATACATGTAATATAAGTGCTTTACGTTGCTACGAACCCGCCATCATTATAAAATATGACATATATATTATCGGGTCCAGTGTTAATGTTTTAACACTTGTTCCTTTGTTTTCCTTTGTAAAATCTGATATATCTCCATTTCTTTTATATTTTTGAATGAAACAATGAATGAAACAAACAAAAAAATACATGTTACAACAAACATTATGCAAATGCAACAAGCACATGGAATGCTCCAAGAGTATGAGAGAGAGAGAGAATATTGGGAGAGCTCCAAAATTGAACTAACAAAAGGTTACCAATTGATCCTCAGAAGCCTTTTTATGAATGAGGCCTTTATTTTCTTCATTTTCCATTATGTTCCTTCATTTTCCTCCTCACATGCAGCCTATGACCATTCACCTCCCTTTTCTCCTAATTTCCATTATTTTCATAAATAATTTTGCCAAAACTTTCATTTTGCCTTTCCAAAGCCTTAGCCATTGCCTTTGCCAATTTACTTAGCCATTAAACAACCACAAGTGATCCCCATCACTATGCGTTTTCTCAACATTCAACTTGGAATAAGTGTCCCATCAACCATGGTTATTATTTTGCCTTTCTTAACTTTTATTACATGGAATTTTCACCAGGGCTGTTATAGCTAACTAGTGGTATTCAAAAAGCAGAGCCACATAAGTACCCTTAGACGAGAGATGAAAGTAGGTTTTGCAACTCACTATTGATGGTTGACGCAACTCACTACTTGAATACAGGTGTCGTAACTTTGAAGCATAAAAACTATGCTGAAGCATGAAAAGACTAATAGCTTGTAGATTAATTGTTAAATACACATAGAGGTATTTAAAATAATAATTTATTAATATATATAAAATGTATAAGATGATTTGAATGTACAATGAGGACCCTGATTTATACCTCAACAGGTGACCTTTCGTGAATGGGCATGTCTTTTTAGACATGCCTTTTCACTTAATTAATGACTAATGTTACCTAGATAATATTTTATATTTATTTTTTTTAAGCTAATTGTTATGAATTATATTCATAACATTAGCCTCTCCGTTCGAAAGCTTTGTCCTTAAAGCTTTAACACTGGGGTTTTTCTTTACTTAGTTGCTGTGAGTATACAACTTGGTTATTGATTCGTCAGTAACTATTTCCTTGGATTTTTTTTAATAACTATTATTATTATTATTATTTTTTTTGAGTCTATGTTTTTTTTTAAACTCTATATTTTTTTTATAATTTATATATATATATATATATATATAATATATATATATATATATATATATATATAATATATATATATATATATATATATATATTTACAACTTGATATATTTATATATTTTAATTTAATAATAATTTAATTAATTAAATAATTTTAATTTATTAAATTATATCATTGCAAGATCATTATTAATGTAATGTTTATTGTCCACTTACATTAACCTTGTCATATACATATTTTATCTATCATTGATTTTATCATCACAGATAAGTATTTTATTCAGAATATGTATTCAGAATAAGTATTTTATTCAGAATATGTGTACAACTCAACGAGGGAACGCCTCAATCACAGACTGCAACGCTGGAATTTTGATTATGTTGTAACGAATAAACTCGCCTTCCAATAAGATTCTCTTCCATTCTTTCTCTGTTCTCTCTTTCCCGCTGGAACTATGTGCCACCATTACCAGATCAAATACTGTGCCAACAATTGGATCCACGACCTTCTTTCTCTTTTGATCAGTATTATCTCCTTGATCAGTGTCTAGCACGACGTCTACTATGATCACCTTCCCTGTATCAGGGATCGCTTTCCTGCAATTCTTGAGTATCTTGATACAATCCTTATCATTCTAGTCATGCATGATCCACTTCATGAATATGGCATCGCCAGTGGGCACTGTTTCGAACATGTCTCCCCCCATGTGCTGCACACCTGAAAGAGACGAAGCAGTGGCCACGACATGAGGGAAGTCGTAGTTGATGCCTGTGATGAAAGGGTAAGCTCTAACAATCTTTGCCACAGCGGTTCCAGTCCCACCCCAACTTCCAACAAGGAATTGAGGGAGTGGAATACTTGGTATCTCGACAGAATAACCTTCATCACAATTCTGGCATTGTAGGCCATGGCATTGTTTAAGTCAGGATGATTGGAGGCATAAGACCAGATCTCTGCACCATTGGCCTTTTGGAAGGCAACGCCCCCCCCGAGCACACACTCGTTGAAATGGTGCCACGACGCTAACGTTGTCTTGTCGTTTTGCATCAACGACATGGGTGCCATTGAAAGCTCCCACCCTTTCACCAGCCACTTGGACGTGGGCGTGAGGCCATATCTCGTCTCGAAGACATCGTCCTCTCACGGGCTTTTGAAGGCGTGGAAGATGCCCTTAGCCATGAGGAAGCGCATAATTCTAAAGAGGCAGGTGGCATCGGTAGATTCAGTGGGAATCTTGGCCACGATTTCATCGAGGGAAAGAGTGGTGCAGGGACCTTCGCGAGCGATCATGTCGGGAATTCCCAACAAAACCACACATTTCACTGCCAACGACTCTGCAAACGCGAAGGTACACTTCCAAGCCTCTGCTTGCCCTTCAATTCCTCTTCCTTGCTCTCAAAAAATCCATCCCTACTAATTTCGCACCCGTTTCTCATCACCAAGCCATTCATGTTCGAACACATCACGCACAAATCACTAATACCTGAGATTGTTGGAAATCTGGCCACCATTTCCATCTCAACTTCATTGTTCACGAACGAAAGAGCAAGTTCAAGTTCAATTATGATCTATTTATCAGAAGTAACATAGCTCATAGAGTTAAACGTGGTGGTCGGATTAGTGGAAGTCTATTTCATGGCCACTCAATGATCATCCAAATTCCTAACAAGTTCTCCATTCAAATTGTATATCTACACCATTTTTCGAGAGCTTGAATGTGAATAACTCATGAGTTCTGGAAAGATATCTGGGGACAGTGTCAAATTCGATGTCTGTTCTGATGATATTGAAGGGAAAATTGTTGATTCCATCACTAGAAACATCCATGATCAGGAATCCGCTCCGATTCGACTGGCTCAAAACCACTTTTTCCTCCATCAATAGTAGGAATTCGAGAGGAACACTAGTTTGTTTGAGCGACAGTTCTACTGTTTTATCATACTTTTCTTTATCACCTTCTTTTGAGTAGAAGAAGGCAGGAACCACAGAAGTTGGCAGAAAACCGTTTTGCAGAGCCATGGTATGCTTGCTTCGATTATTCCTATTGAACATCATCATGTATGAGTTTTTCTGATCACTCTGAAGCTATAAGTCTCCAATATCCGACAATTCAAACTTAGGCTGGAAGTCGATTAAGTCGTAGATTATGAATACCTCTCTTGTATAATCATAACCCAATGCTCTGTTATTCGGCACATCATAATCTAAACAATCATCAATATGCTTTGACCCTGGATACGCATCCCCATTTTTCAGAGATTCAATTTTGAAGCTCAGAAGCTGATCATTCTGGCTCCTTATAACATCTCGACTAACAATGGGTTTCTTTAGAGCAAGCAACGAAAAATTGTTAACATTGTAAGCAATATTGACTATAAGCTCCTCCCCCTCGATTGCCTCAATCTCACATATTTCCACGTTTGTTGAATTTCTTTGAAACGTCGTCATTATTGCCTAATTGTTCCACACTGCGAACACTATATCTTCTATGCAAACAATATCAGAAACTTCCGAAACTAGCGGATTTTCAAGTTCACCACCAATAAATTCCTATGGATCGTAACCACCATCGTATTTTGAGAGATTTTGTGTTATCTGCAACTCTGGAACGATCTCATCATCGTCCTGGGGGTCTTGGAAATCCCCGGGGGATATTGACTCATCAGCATTGACAATGTTTTGATCCGCGTCTATGCTGCTAATTATTATCAGATCACACGATGCTTCCAAAACCAGAGATTGTTTATGATATTGTTCATCTTCTTGTTTTTCGAGATAGTCCTCATCCACATCATCTTTATCCATATCATTTTCATTGCCATTAAGATCAACATTTTGATCGAATTCTTCTTTTTCTTCTTCCACATTTTCCTCTCGACATGCTTTAACTTTTGCAATTGATTTTTTTAAATGCTGAAATGCTTCTTAAATTTCACTAAAATGTTCAACATATTTAGGATGTGAATGTAATGGCACATTGTGCGGTGAACTACGTTCGAAGGCCCGCATGATTATATCGTGTGCCATGGCTCTGATACCACTGAAGCATAAAAACTATGCTGAAGCACGAAAAGACTGATAGCTTGTAGATTTAATTGTTAAATACACACAGAGGTATTTAAAATAATAACTTATTAATATATATAAAATGTATAAGATGATTTGAATGTACAATGAAGACCCTACTTTTATACCTTAGCAGGTGACCTTTTGTGAATGGGCATGTTCTTTTAGACATGCGTTTTCACTTAATTTAATGCTAATTAACCTAGATAATATTTAATTATTTAATATTTATATTTATTTTATTTAGCTAATTTTTATGAATTATATTCATAACAAACTCCTTGTTGTTGGTTGTTGCAACTCGTTGTTCCAATGTAGATGCCACAATAGATGCCACAACTTCTAGGTGTTACAACTCAGAGTGTTGTAACTACAAAGCGCTGCCACTCATGCTACAAGTCCTTGCTGTTGTAATTCACACAACACCGTTGATGCAACCCACTCAAAAATCATTGTTTCCACTTTCAGGCAATTTACACGGGGAAGGGTGTTGCAACTATCATATAGCTAGTAGTATTGCATCATCTCAAATGCAGAACTATCACCAACAAATTGCAAAAGCAGTTAACTAATTAATCTCATAACAACAAAGTGAAAGACACAATTGGTTGCTCATTGAGTTAGCACCTGCATGATTTTTTAATATTTTGGTGGAATGCTTGTAATTGGATTGAATAGCCAAATTTTCATGGTTAACCATCGAATCCTTGGGTTAATTTAGGTATTCTATATCATGTACAAAATACCATGCTTTATTTGAGCTAGAGGGGAGTTGGTAGTAATAGAATCAACTAAGTCAATATAACTATGATTGAAATTTGAATTCCTCGAATAACAGTTTCCATTTTGTTATAATTTGAGTTGATGGCGCGTTGATTATATTAACACCTTATTGTTTTCTTAACTACTTTCTCACCCAAGGAGGTATGGACCCCTCCTTAACCATGTATTATATGTAACTTTATAATTTAGTCTTAGTTTCATTTACAATGTTTTTATTTCAACAATTATTGTGTTTCTTACCTCGCTACAACTTTGAAATTTAATATTGTTGCAAGTTTGTTATTTATGTAGAGTTGAAACTCTCTATCATATACATTGCTACAACTCGTTAATTGATATCATTATGACTTGTGAATTGATTGTTATTGCAATTTGTGTGCAATGATAACTATAAATCATAATTTAGGTTATTAATGCAACTCACATTCTTGCAACTCCACATTTAACATTACAATGCTTTGTTCTACAAATTCGGATAATTATTCTATTTTCAATTTGATCTCTACTTTGCTCTATCTTCCAAAAATTTCAATTAATAATTCAGTTCATGATGTAATTTCATATAGCATAGCGTGGTTTGAAACTCTTACAACTTGTGGTTTATTGTAGTTTGTTAGCCATTGCATTTCATGTGCATTCCTGTTACAAAATTCAAGACCATCTAATAATTAAATAAATCACCCTTTAATGCCACTGTAATTTACTTTCTGCCCGTGTCTATCTATGTTGGGGGTTATAGCATCAATCTTACTATGCCCACTAGGTAGATGAGTGGCATTTACTTTCATACAACTTAGATTAGTAATTCTACTTGTGTTAGGGGTTACAACATCAATCCTCCTAAGGCTACTAGATAGAAGTGTGCTATTTATTTTCATGTGACTATGGTTTTGATTACAAGTGTGGTATGTTTTTCCTAGTGACTTGTGAAAGCATATTAATGTTTGTCCCTATTACATTCATTTAGAGCACTACAACTTCAATGACATATAACAGATTGTCCTAGCATATATAGTGTGACATTCCGCAAGTTCCCTATGAACCTTATATTGAAAATTAATTATACAATTGTTTGGTTCTCTGGTAAGTAATTAAGAGGTAATTGAAAAGCCGATTAGGAAGACCCTCGTTCAACCTGAAGGTTTTAATATGGCTTTCCCACCAAGTAAGTGTATGGCCCTCTAGTTTCAAACGAACAAAATAATTTTTTTATTCTTCCTCTATGTGATGAGTGCTAAAATAAACCTCTATTTGTTGCAATCAATAATTTAATTTCAAAGTTTCCATCTCACCTCGATATGTATCGATCTCAACCTTCACTTCCATCTCGAGTAGGGACAGTGAATGGTTCATGGATGTTGAACTCGGTTGTTCTTTTCTAGGTTCTCTCTTATTCTCCTTCAATGGTTCTTCTCAATTCCTTGATTTTCCTTCTAATTTAACCTCTAAGTTGGAACCTTTATATTCTAAAATTCCAACCTTATTTGTTAGAGTCTCCATGAGAAAATTCATATTATAGTTGATGTTTGTGGATTTCTCTTTTAGCCTTGTGAATCTCTCCTCTACTAGATCTTGAGGGTTATTAATATATTCATAGACCATGTATAGGGCCTTATGAATTTTAGCTTAACTGATCTAATTCCCTTACAACTCCCCATAATATACCTAAAGAAAAATGCTTTGATATCAATATTATCTCAAAAGAACTGTGGACATTCCACTGGACAATTTCTTGTTAATTTTTCCTATACTATGAGGGTTAAATTTCAGTATATTTATACAACTATTAAGTTTTTGTTTACTACTTATGTATGAAAAATATAAATATACAAAAAAATAGAAAACAAATAGAACAATTGCCCATAAAATCACACTAGCACAAGATATGATCTAGGAAAAGATTCAACCTCCTAAGGCCTATTTTCAAGTTCCCAGTATGCTTTTATATATGTGGTACTCCTCTTTTCACACATTCAGATATTAAAATAACTCAAATATTAATATGTGAACATTCGACACATGCACCTATAAGTGGACTAAGTATTTCAAAATAAAAAATAATAATGATATCATAAGTAAATATATTTTCAAGATTCATTCCACGATACTCCTCCATTCACATCATGATGAGACACATTTGAAGAAAATTTAATAGATTGAATAAAGAGAACATGGAAAAGATATTTAGAGAGCTCTAAAATGATTTCACACGTTTAAGGGTCATAAAGAGCATTGGAAAACATTCACAATATTCCTACGTCTTATTTAAAATTTTCAGAGCCACAATGGCATGCTCTCCCAAAAATAGCTCTCAGAAAGAGTTAAAAAATAAGTTTATTGACTCTAAGTTCTAAATAATTTAAGTTCCTAAAGCACTTCACAAAATCCCAATACTTAATGTAAACTATAAAGGTGTTTGTCCCTAAGGGACAAGGATTAGGCTCATATGGACCAATACATAGGGGGTACTTGGAAGAATGAGATAAATTGTAGTCAAGGGCTGACTTTACAAATATATATAACATTTCATAAAGTTGTATGATCACTTTAAAAATATATATAACAATTCATAAAGTTGTAAGATCAAAGGCTAGGAAGAAAGTGGCTAATTGCTTCAAAACAAGATAAAAGACACTCACAAAATCGTAGAAGGACAACGAGTGGAATGATCTCTCTCTATCTCTCTCCAGGTCCCTCGCATCTCATTGTACTTGCTTCATTACAACAAATGGGTCCTTGTCGTCACTAACAAAGGTGACCAACCATTTCTTGATTTCAACTTGCAAAAGATCAACTAAGTTGTCAAAGTCAACAACCAAAGTCACTTTAATGATATTCAGTTCTTATTTTAACACATCGTTAGGGATGAACATTGAATTCCTAATCATACACGGGCCCTGCAAATATTCAACAACTTCAATGGCCTTAGAAAATCCTTGCTCCTATGGTCATCAATACTTGAGCATCCTGTGATAGTGTCTTGTAATATATTTATCTTTGCAAACTAACCTGTGTTGATTTGTTTGATCCTTATTCCTCTAGGGAGACCTTATTGGGTCCTTTGAAAATCGCTTGAAGTAATGATCTTATTGATGAAGGTAGATAAGTCATTATCAACAAATTGTTGATCATGTTTAT
>APFE030429971.1:68762-80054 GCA_000404065.3 Pinus taeda | reverse complement strand
TTTTTCTTTCCAGAGGCAATCTTTCCTCCATTTATATATTGTCTCTGCTATAGTGGGCTAGGGTTCCTAATTTATGTTTCCTATTAAGGCCATTTTCCCCCAACAACCAACAGCAACTGGACACTCCTTCACCCCTGTGAGCATCACCCGATGCAATGAGTGCTAAGTGAACTATTCAAAAATCATGAGAAATTAGTCAGTTACGACTACCTCTCATGGAAATGGTCATACGTGAATGACTGACTTAACGCAGTTGAATCCCAAAAAATATCTAATATAATGCACTGCGTAAACCCCCATACTTAAATTCAAAAAGAGTCAAGGGATCTCTACTTGAATGGTTCATGAGGCACAATACTTGCTAAGGTTTTGCAAATGGGGTAGCAAGCTAAGTGGGCTTGATTGTGGGGAAAATCTCCACATTTAAGCGCGCTTGAGCCAAAGGAGATCTGTCTGGGATGGGTGACCTCCTGGGAAGTCCTGGTTACGGGTGCAAGCCCCGGAAGTGATGATTGATGCTATGTGATTCGTTCTCCACATTTCACTAGTTTCAATCCCACTTCTTCACCCCTGTGAGCATCACCCGATGCAATGAGTGCTAAGTGAACTATTCAAAAATCATGAGAAATTAGTCAGTTACGACAACCTCTCATGGAAATGGTCATACGTGAATGACTTACCTAACGCAGTTGAATCCCAAAATGATATCTAATATAATGCACTATGTAAACCCCCATACTTAAATTCAAAAACAGTCAAGGGATCTCTACTTGAATGGTTCATGAGGCACAATACTTGCTAAGGTTTTGCAAATGGGGTAGCAAGCTAAGTGGGCTTGATTGTGGGGAAAAACTCCACAGTTAAGCGCGCTTGAGCCAGAGAAGATCTGGGATGGGTGACCTCCTGGGAAGTCCTGGTTACCGGGTGCAAGCCCCGGAAGTGATGATTGATGCTATGTGATTCGTTCTCCACATTTCACTAGTTTCAATCCCACTTCTTCCCCCCTGTGAGCATCACCCGATGCAATGAGTGCTAAGTGAACTATTCAAAAATCATGAGAAATTAGTCAGTTACGACTACCTCTCATGGAAATGGTCATACGTTTGAATGACTTACTTAACGCAGTTGAATCCCAACAATGATATCTAATATAATGCACTGCGTAATCCCCCATACTTAAATTCAAAAAGAGTCAAGGGATCTCTAATCTCTACTTGAATGGTTCATGAGGCACAATACTTGCTAAGGTTTTGCAAATGGGGTAGCAAGCTAAGTGGGCTTGATTGTGGGGAAAATCTCCACATTTAAGCGCGCTTGAGCCAAAGGAGATCTGTGATGGGTGACCTCCTGGGAAGTCCTAGTTACCGGGTGCAAGCCCCGGAAGTGATGATTAATGCTATGTGATTCGTTCTCCACATTTCACTAGTTTCAATCCCACTTCTTCACCCCTGTGAGCATCACCGATGCAATGAGTGCTAAGTGAACTATTCAAAAATCATGAGAAATTAGTCAGTTACGACTACCTCTCATGGAAATGGTCATACGTGAATGACTTACTTAACGCAGTTGAATCCCAAAAAATGATATCTAATATAATGCACTGTGTAATCCCCCATACCTAAATAAGTGGTGCATCGTTTCCTCTGATTTGCAACAGTTCAGACATCTGGATGGACCAATAATGCCTCTTCTTCTTAGATTTTCAGCTGTTAGAATTTTACCTTTCAGTAAGAGCCAGATGAAGAATTTTATTTTTGGAGGAGCCTCTACTCGCCATACTATTTTCCAATGATTCCAAAGGCTTATTTGATAGATGTTATTACAGAGGTATTGATGACCTGCTTTAACTGTATAATTTGTTCCAGATGCATCCCATCGAAACCCATCCATTTCACCTTCGTGAATGGGAGCCTTGCTGTGAAGGAGCATCTTCAGAGAGTTGAAGCTAGATTCTAATGCATTGGGAAGCTCAGGAAAATTCCAGCCAATCCAGACATGGGAGAGGGAGTCCCAACTTGAGATTTGGGACAAATGGTACAAACCTTTATTGTTTAGCCAGTTTATAACAGGAGTTGCCTCTGTGTTCATGCCCAGAGGTTGCTGTCCCAGAATTTTGTCTGTTCCAAACTTAATGTTGGTTCCTCCGCTAGGGACTTTCGAGATATTTTGATGCATAAATGGAAGAGCCTTCTTGCAAAGTTTCCAGATTTTTGTGGATTCTCTGTTAGGAATGTTGGTGTCTAAAATTTGTTGTCTTGGACAGCTCAAGTATTTTACCTCCAGTACCTTTTTCCACCACATTGTAGGTCTTGTGATCAGTCTCCATATAATTTTTGCGCCGAAGGCCTGATTCAGGAGCTTTGGTGATCTGATGCCAAGCTCGCCTCTGTCTTGGGTTTGGATTACATTTTTCCAGCTAACTAAGTTGAACTTATTCTTATCAGTTTTCCCCCCTTGCCAGAGGAAATGTCTAAGAGCAACTTCCATTTTATGATGAAAATAGTTGGAGCTTGATATAAAGAAAAGCGATAGATAGGAAGTGAAGCTATACTTGATTTAAGGAGAATAAGCCTGCCTGCTGGATTAAGCCACATTGTACCCCATTGCTGCACTTTCCTCTTAATCTTGTCAAGAATTCCATTCCAGGTTTCGGCCTTCAAAGGCCCCATGCTTACAGGCATACCTAAATAGGAAAAGTGGGTCCATTCCAGGTTGCATGTGACTCCAAATATACTTGCAATGCTGTGAATAACATGATTTGCAGTGTTCCATCCATAGATGCAGCTTTTGAGCTGATTGACTTTGCCTCCGGAATACTCCATGAATTTGTCCAGGAGTTTCTTGAATCACTTGCTATTGTGGTAGATGCTCCCCCTATTAGCAGGGTGTCATCAGCAAACTAAGAGTGGTTAATGTTATGTGCTCCATTCCCAAATTTGATGCCAGTAATGAGCCCTACTCTATGATTGTAATATAAGGCTTGGCTGAAGGATTCAGCCATGAGGATGAACAGGTAAGGAGATAGGGGGCAGCCCTGTCTTAGCCCCCGAGAGGATTGGAAAGCTTCATAGGGCCTCCCGTTGATCGGGGGGGATATCCAGGGCCCAAAAATTCAGGCTGCAATCATGGTGATGAAGGATGGCTCGAATCCCATTTTGTGTAAGACAACAAAAAGGAAGGGATGTCTTACTCTGTCGAAGGCATTTGCAAGATCCAGTTTTAAGACAAATCCTTTTTCTCTCCTAGTTAAGCTTGAGTGGATGGCTTCCTGGACAAGAAGAATGGAGTCAGTGATATGCTTGTTGGGGAGGAAGCCTCCTTGATTTTCATAAATCAAGGAGGGAAGAAGAGGTTTGAGCCTGGTTGCTAAGATTTCGGATATAATTTTATAGGACGAATTACATAAAGAAATGGATCGGAATCTAGAAAAGGAGGAGGGGCAGTTTTCTTTAGGTATGAGAGCAAGATAAGTGGAGTTAGTGAGTCCGCCTATCTTTCCTTTTTTCATCATCTAATGGATCATCTTTAACAGGTATTTTTTAATCATTGTCCAATACTCCCTGAAGAAGCAGATGGGGAATCCACATGGACCTGGGGCCTTGTCAGGATGCAAGCTCCAAATAGCTGCCTTGACCTCCTCTTCTCTATATATTTGCTGAGCTTGTTGTTCATTTCTTGAGTAACCCTTTGGGCAGATGCTGGAGCAAATCTGAATAGTCTTCCTCCTCCTCACTTTTAGTTAGTAAATCCCTGTAATACTTGGTGGCAACTTTCTTTATAGTTTCCTGAGTGTTGTATCGATTTCCTTCATTATCTGTGATTATGCTTACTTTGTTCCTAAGCTTTCTAATAGTAGCTTGTTTGTGGAAGTATGTTGTATTTTTATCTCCTACTTGAAGCCAAAGTTGCCTAGATTTTATGCGCCATTTTATCTCTTCCTCCTTGTTATTTGGCTTAGCTGTGCATATAAGTTGCCTTCGTGATCTTTGTTTTGCTGAGATAGCCCTTTTGCTTCTATTTTTGGCTGAACATCTTCTAGCTCTCTTTTGACTTTCTTTTTGTTCTCTTCTGGTTCCTGATAACTGTCCCTAGCCCAATCTTTTAGTGCCTGCTTGACTCTTTTTAGCTTTGATTCCCAAATAAAGCTTGGTGAGCCTTCGACATGTTGGAACCATGTCGTTTGGACCACTTCTCTAGCTGCTGGCATTCGGTTCCAAAGAGGGCTATATCTAAAGGGGATGGGACCAAGAGGGCAGTGATTTTGTAGAGTCAACATAATAGGGTAATGATCAGAGGCCGATGAGTTGAGAATATTAGCGTATCCCGCTCAGAAAGAGGAGAGGATAGCTATGTTGATAAGAAATCTGTCTAATCGTTCCATTATGTTACCAACACTGATCCTTCGATTGCTCCAGGTGTATCTGCGATTTTTGGGGATAACATCAACTAAATCGTGCTCCTGGATGATGGTTTCTAGCCGGCCTCTGGAAGGATCTGGAGTGAAAGTTCCTCCTCTTTTTTCGTTGGCATGAAGGATCAGATTGAAATCTCCTGCAACTATGAGATTGTTGTTTTGTTCCCCTTCTATGCTTGCCTTCAGATCATCCCAGCAAATTTCTTTTTCTCTGTAATGGTTGGGAGCATAAACGTTGTAAATGGTTACTATTTCACTACCTGTTCTACTGTCGAGGGTGGTTTTGATCCAGTTCTGATGAATGCTTGTAGAACTGCAAACCCATTTGTTGTTGTCCCATATGGTTACAATGCCTCCGGAAGCTCCTCTGGTTTCACTGATGCTTCCAAAAAACTGTCTCTGCTGGCTTATTATTTTTTTTATCTCGTACTGATCTTGTTTTGTTTCATTTATTAGCATGATTTATGGTTTTACATTGTGGATTAGTTCTCTGAGGGCAACTAGCTTGGAGGGGTGCCCTAAACCCTTGTTGTTCCAAGAAAGAATTTTCATCATGAGAAATTGGGCGTGTGGAGAGGTGCTCGCCTCTCTTGGCCTTTACTGCTTGTTTCTTTTTCCTGATGCCCAAGGATGAAGGATTCTATTGGGGTTTGCGTGCCCATAGCTATATCTTTTTGGGCACTCTCATCCCTCTGTTGCCTGGCTGATTTTTTGCCCGGTCCCTATTTTATCAAAACATCACTAGCTGCTCCATGTTCCTTGGAAGAACTTCTGGTGATTCTGGATGAAAGGGGATCAGGAGGGGGCTGAGAGGAGAAGGAAGGAGGATGCTGAGAGATTGGGGGTTCAGAGGAGGGATTGTCTGGGGCTGATTCTACCTCAGAGAGGATAGTGAAGGGATTGGTAGATGGAGGAAGGGGCGGTTCAAGGGGTTGAAGATCTGAGGGTAAAGGGGAAGAGGAGGAAGGGCACGGATTGGATGATCCAGGGATTTCAGGATCCAAAGAAAACTTGGAGGGGGGGAATGGTTTCTTCTTTTTGACAGTTTCTTAGTGGCCATCTTGCTCTTCATTGTCTACATTAACAACTTTTGTGCAGCTATTAGCAAAATGTCCGTATTCGTGACATACCTTGCATTTAAAAGGAATCTGTTCGTAGTCCAGTTGCTGGATATGGCTCCAATCATCCACTTTCAGCTTTATCGCTTCCGACAATCCTCGACCTAGATCCACTTCAACACAGATCCTTGTGCATGCTTGCACGTTGTCCTTGGGCTCACTGCGATCGATGTACTTGCCAATAGCATTCCCTATTGCCTTGACCGAATCATCCCCCCAGCAGTGCAGAGGAAGGTGAGGTAGGCGAACCCAGACTGGAACGACACTTGGGATGTCTAGTTCCGGGTCGAAATCTGGGGTCCATTTGTTGAGATAAAGTCCCCTTGAGTCCATGAAGTATGGCCCGTTCCTGAATATCAGATCTTTGTCCTCCTTTGATTCAAAATGAAATGTGTAATACCCTTTGCCACAAAATTTGATGGATATTTTCCCTTGGATCTTGTCTGACCAATTTCGCTCAACCCATCTTTGAACTGTTCTGGGCGATGGCCAAAGCCCTGTGAACTGCCCGATTAATCCTTTCTCGACAAGGGAAAGTGCTGCCATACGGGGAATGGTTGGCGACAGTTGAACTTCCTGCAGCACATCGAGTTTCTTTACAAATTTCGTGGTAACAGGTCTGGGTCGATGTGGGGGGAGGGACTTCACCAAATCTGAGAACGCTCTTTGCGGATCAAGGTCCTCGTGGGACGGATCCGTAGGGCCCATGGCTAGGCCTAGGCCCAAGCCGAAGTTGATCAGGGTTCAGAGGCACGCGATTCAGGCAAACGTGCGCAACGCAACAGTTAAAACAACTCTAATTTTAAAAACACATATCTTAATTAACATGTAATGATTAACGTATTAAAAACCATTTTAAAGACAATGATATTGAAAAAGTTAAAAAGTCACAATTTTATAATTAGCTTTTAAATATGTATAATTTTATTATTTTATTATATAAATTAATTATAAAATTTTATTTTAACCATTTCTTAATTATAATTTTAATTCCCAACAATTTTATATTACAAATATGCAAATATCTTCTTTCTCTATTATTGTTCATATTATTTAATATAAATTGTTTTAGCTTTTTATTATTATTGATATCATTTAATTTTATCAAATCAATATATATTAATATGACAAGCACATTTTATTAAATAGTTGGTAATATATTTATTTTTGGAAAAGAGTTTTCAAAATTTTAATTTAATTATCAATAATTATTATGTGAATAATAGGGTTTTAATCACCATGAAATATTAATAATATATACAAATCAAAGGTTAAGATTTATTCTTTCTATATTTTTAATTAAATTGATAATTAAAAAAATGTGAAACAAGCATGTCTCATATGAATATGAGTTATGATTTTTTGGGAAGTAGGTCATGGTATTGCAACAAATCATAGTTACAAATTCAGAATCTCTACAGTAAAGTGGGGTGAATCTCCATTACAAAAAATCTTATTACATATTGTTTCAAATGTATACATGTTTAACTCATATAATAATTCTTTTTTATACTTCCTCGCACGCCTCTAGCCGAGGTGTCTTGTCCTGTTTCAAACTTTGCATTTCCAAACACAGATTTTGTAGTTGCACGTGGATTTGTTGGACTCCCAGACCAAGGTATTTTATAAGGGTCTCATGTAATCTCATCAACATCTCCAAAGCTTAGGCCTGGGTGGAAAGTTTTTGCTGTGACAGCGTTGTTTGTAAGTGCAGTGTTAGTGACGCTAAAAACCATGCGCGGTGTTGTCCATCCGTCAACGTCATGTTGGATTTGCGAATCATGCCCTTTAGTCTTTGGTCCAAATCCCAAGGGGTCTCACCCGAGAGCATCGCGATCTCCTTAAACCCAATGATTGATTGTATTTCTAACTTTAGCTTGCTAAATTCTCTGTTAAGTGCGGTCTAGATTTCTATGATTCTTGCGTTTGGATGGTCATTAGAATTCTTGATGTACCATGTTAATGTGCGATCCTGCAACGTGCTTACTAGCGTGGCCTTTTTGATATTGTCATCCACAATGCCTTATGCTTCCCGTACTGCTCTTACCATGAACCAGAATTGGTCTGAATCTTCATTCCCCACTCCTCTAAATACCGGTAGTTGATCGCATTCGCCATACTAAACTGTGGTGGTGGCAGAGGTGGGGTGGGTGGAGATGGAGGTAAGGAGGGTGAAATGGGAGGCGATGTTGGTGGAGGTGGTAAACACAGAATGTGCTACCTTATCAGACTAACCGCGCTTCTCAGAGAAACCTTCATGAGCTCCTCCTCCCTTTCCCACGAGCAGGAAATTAAGGGACTCGTTTCCAATTCTTAACTACTTCCGCTTCTGTAGATCTTCCCACTTCATGTAGTCCCAAACATTAATTTATTCGCATAACCCACTTTTCACACAATAGCATCTTAATCCAAGTGTTCAAAGATTTAATATACTTACCTCGCGGTCCCTTGAGGAAACGTCGCTCCACCTCACTATAGTTGATGAACATATCTACCACGTACTCAATGATCAATCCCCCTATAATTTGGTCGAGCCAATGGTCCACAGCTCGCGTGATCATATCTCCTGGTGCTTCTAGTCTGCGCACTAATTCTGGAGTGCACATGATTGGTTTGTCGAGCCTACACCTTCCTTGACTATCTGCTAGCTTCGTGATCCACTCATACAGCTCAGAAGGAAAGGATGCAAAGAAAATTTTGTGGATTTCCATGTACAAGTAGCGCTCCAACCACTATTCCTTAGTTACTCACGGATTTTTGTTTTCCTGCACTACGAACTCGTGAATCTTCTTGTCCAACCACTCTTCAATTTCTTTCTTTGTTGGATTCCAGTGGCACGACATCAGACATCCCTTATGTATATCCTGGTCCTGACAACGGAACCATTTGTTGGCTTGTATGGGCCTAACCCAGGTTCAGAGGTGATTTAGCCAAGCAAATCCCGGTACTACTAGCCCTTTCGACAACAGTCCATAGAGCGTGGATTGAGGTCTCACCCGAAGTAGTATGGGAGGGTGATAGAACTAGGTTTCTGCACCTTGGGGATGTCTGATGAGCTTCTGGTGGTCTGCAGTTTGACCCTGCGTGCACGTCTCTACATGCACCTATTAGTCCATCGCGACCTATGATGCTGCCTCCGCATAACCTTACTCGGGGCGTGATTCGTATTATACCCAAGTTCCTTACTATTAACCTGTTATTACTTGAGTACTTAACTTATTTATGTAAGAATAGTGGTAATTAACAGTATATCCAGCAATAATATAAGTGCACATGATAAACAAAACAATATAAATGTAAAAAAGGCAATCTAAAAGCAGATGCACAGAATTTGGAATCAACTTCTCTTTATTATTCTTCGTTCAAGATTACAGACTCGACACCACCCTGCACACTCAGCTGTAGGGGTCCACGCACTCAGCTGCGGACTCTACTAGGCCTCTGCGCACTCAACTACAGAGCCTCTTCTTACCACTACGACCTAAGGGGCATAACATGCACTCACAAATGAAACTGCACTTGTACAAGTTTTAGACCCATCCCGATAGTTGGCATGGAGCAGACAAGGTGAGCAGTGTTGTTAATCGTATGCAAGGGAATGTAGCAGCATGCATGTCATTGTGCACATGCATGTGATCCCACCCATTCGACACACTCACCTAGGTAAAGATAAGAAGCAATTCCGGTTGGAGCTGAAAATGTATCTCGACATGTTGATGCGCACGGCCACCGGCACATGCTTGGAGAGCAGCATAAACAATATGCATCAACATGTTGATAGTCCGGTCGTACCAAGATGACCATGTGCACGCTATCAGACGAGTTGGACAGAGGAGCCATATCAGTGCACCCGAAAACAATGAAGGCAAAAGTTCGCTTCAGCAAGATGTCACCATTAAGCACACAGACACCATCACAGACAACCAAGCTTAGCATCATCTCATCACCTTCAACCATCACAAGCATGTCAAAGAGTTGGTCTCACCACAATGGTCAGAGTGTTAGTGATGTCTTGCATGGCTTGCTCAAGCCATTTTGTCTCACATGGGCACATGAGCATTGTAATGTAATGTCTTGTCAAGTGGAAGTTCAATGTAACAGTCATAGAGTAGTTGAAGAGTCATGAGGGTAGATGAACGGTCTCAAAGGGGAATGTCAAGGGTCCCCCACCCTTTGTTATAAATATGTTAAAGTTGGCAACTAGAGCCAAACTCCATGTGGGTAATCTTATTTATGGCATCTGATATTTTTCTTGGATCCCTCTCATCGAGAGGTGTAGGATTGATCTAAAGATCATCCGATTCCGATAAGTATTTATGAAGATATGAATTTATTTGGATTATGGACAAATTCTCAAGTCAGCCAGCAACTTATGTAGGCTCAGAAGCCCAACAGTCATGTCTATTCAACCTCTACATTTTAGTATAAACAGAAGAGGACTTGAAGTCATTTGTCACACACACACACTCACTCTTGTGATCTCACTTCATCCTGTTTTGGGTTTGATGAAGATGAGAGCTAGAGGGAGTGCCCTAGGGTATATGTTGCCCTAGATAACATGCCCTAGATCTAAATGCAGTCATAGGAGAATGAGATCTACGTTGCTCAAAAAGTCAGAAAAGCTGGAAAAGCCGGAAAATCCAAAAATGCTAGAAAATTCGGAACTGCCGGAAAAGTCGGAACTACTGGAACTATCGGAAAAGATAGAGCTACCAGAAAAGCCGAAAATGCCGGAAAATCCGGAACTGCCAGAAAATCCGAAATTGTTGGAATTGCCAGAAAAGCCAGAATTGCCGAAAAAGCCGAAACTGCCGGAAAAGCCAGAACTGCTAGAAAAACTGGAATTGTAAGAAAAGCCGGAACTACTGGAAAAGACAGAACTGCAGGAAAAGCTGGAAAAGCCAGAACTATCGTAACTGTCAGAAAAGTTGGAAATGTCAGAAAAGCTAAAACTTCTAAAAATTCTAGAAAAGCTAGAAAAGCTAGAAAAGCCGGAAATGCCAGAATTGCTAGAACTACTGGAAAAGTTGGAACTGCCGGAAAAGTCGGAAATGCCAGAACTAACGGAAATTACCGAAATAGCCGGAGCATCTATCTCTGAAGGAGAGCAGCATGCAAGGGATAACTAACTAACAATGGGACAGTTTTATGGTACTTAGTAGCAAATACACCAAGCATGCTATGTTACAAGTAGCATGCAAGGGACAACTAGCATGCAATGACAAGCATGCTAAGGAAAACAAGCATGCTAGGGACAACAAGCAAGCAAGGGACAAAAAGCAAGCAAGGTGTAGCCAACACATAGGTTAGGATGGCAACATGATGTAGCAATGGCACATAATGCAGTACAATGATGGGTACAGTCATGATTAGTGAAGCGTGATGAGATGTAACATAGTGATGATGGGTGCAGCATGGTGTAGTGCGGTGAAGTGCAACATGATGACGAAATGCGGCACAACAATAGGTGAAGGAGTCGCCTTGGAGAATTAGTTGAAGCAGGATGTCTTCAACTATCTCATGTATCATCTTCTTAGAGATGATCTATGCTCTTATCTAGATAAGTCAAAGTGTTGACTTTTATTGTAAATGTACTATCTCTCTCTCTCTCTCTCTCTCCTGAACTATTGAACAACATATAAGAAGAATTGATCAAGGGTTTCCCCACATTGGGGTTTGTCCCTGGCTAGCACCACATCTTGTGTCCTCTTGTCTTGGCTTGTCTTCTGCGATTTATATTTATGTTCTATCTGCAATTTA
>APFE030429971.1:51705-63730 GCA_000404065.3 Pinus taeda | reverse complement strand
GGGATAGTTGTATGGTACTTAGCAGCAAATACACCAAGAATGCAATGTTACAACTAGCATGCAAGGGACAACTAGCATGCAACAACAAGCATGCTAAGGACAACAAGCATGCTAGGGACAACAAGCAAGCAAGGTGCAACCAACACATAGGTCAAGATGGCAACATGGTGCAGTAATGGCACATAATGTAGTACAGTGGTGGGTACAATCATGATTAATGAAGCGTGATGAGATGCAACATAGTGATGATGGGTGCAGCATGGTGCAGCGCAGTGAGGTGCAACATGATGATGAAATGCAGCACAACAATAGGTGAAGGAGTCATCTTGGAGAATTAGTTGAAGCAGCATGTCTTCAACTAATCTCATGTATCATCTTCTTAGAATTGATCTATGCTCTTATCTAGATAAGTCAAAGTGTTGACTTCTGTTGTAAATGTACTATCTCTCTCTCTCTCTTTCTTTCTCTCTGCTGAACTATTGAAGAACATATAAGAATAATTGATCAAGGGTTTCCCCACATCGGGGTTTGTCCCTGGCTAGCGCCACATCTTGTGTCCTCTTGTCTTGACTTGTCTTTTGCGATTTATATTTATGTTCTATCTGCAGTTTACTTTAATGCTAATGTGATTGCTAATCTGGAAAAGATATTGAGCTAACTGTGAAAATTGAAATAAATTGCTTTAGCATAGAACATACCTGAAATTAACAAAATAACACGTCATAACTCATTGTATATGTGTTTGGTCAACCAAGCTTCTGATAAGCCTATCTTAGAGAGTGCTTGGACAATATTGTAACGAGCCTTGGCTTCTCCAAAGCGCAGAGCTAGTACATCTCTTTGGAGTAGCATGCGGTTGTGGCTATAACGTTCCACTATCAGAGCTAGTGGTTAGACATGGATGTATTGTATGAATGGAACTTACGCTTCTTAATATAATAGAGCCAACATGTTTCATGCATATGTCATATTGTATTCCAGCTATCTTGTTTATTCTAAATGGTATATGTATATGTTTGCTTATGCATGCATGTATGGACTATTCTGTATAAGTATGTATGAATCTTACTGAAATGTGTTGATTGGTTTAACCATCACTTTGGATTATTACCTAACTTTCTTTCTAGTTTTTGATGCATCTTCGTTCGTGTGTTCCCTTCCAAGAAGCGTGATACCACAGGTTTGAAAGGGGTGCACTCACCCAACTCTCTATGTGTTAGAACCATTCATGCAGCTTCCTTGTCTTACTGCAGTTGTCACACCCTTTCTACCAATAGAGTTATTTTACTTGCCTCTGTGCGAAATTGCGGTGAAGGCATTACCGTATGACCCACTGATGGGAATCCTACACCAAACAGTCTCAGATCTAAATGGGACTTCTTACTAGGGAGATCCCCTCACATGTTAGTGGGTCCAACACCGTCAACAACATAAATACAATGATTCCTAACTTGATCAGCTCTATAAAAAATGTTCATAAATCTAACCTCTCTATATAGCTTGAGATGCTCACCCCTATACATCGGAATAGTGGCATAAGACATATCATTTGTAGGCTTCCTCTTAACTTAGCACAACAAGATCTTGACAGCAACATGCCAAATTTTGGAGGGATTCTAGTGACTACTATGTCTAAAACCACACTTTTGACAACGATATGAGCTAAGGTTACTACCAAATCTTTAATGAGTCCAAGACAAGGAACTTTCTTGGAGTCAAAAGTGTAAAGATCATGGTAATTTCTAGTGACTTCTAATTGTAACTGGTCCATGATCACTTTAGGTATTATATTATGGGAAGCACCAAAATCTAACGTACAACTATATAGTAGGAAATCATGAATTTTTCAGAGTCACATAAAATGGTGGTACATTCTCATCTATCATGTCAGAGCTAGAACCAAAAACTACTGAGGATTTTTTGTCTTGCAGGCTTATCACATCCCCTTCAGCATCCACATTGGATGACTGAATCCATTTTGAAACTTGGTTCCTATACCCTGGATTTTTTTAAAGTTTAGCTAGGGGAATTGGTATTTAACCCTTTCCAGTTCTCTTTCAACATTGAAAGTTGTCAAAATAGTTTTATCAATCTGACTTGTTTCACTTATTTGATTCAATGGTTGAATAATAGTTGTCTAGGTTTCAACAGATTTTATCTGAGGTTCATTTTGAATGGGACCTTTTGGAGACCAAGCCCTACCCTAGGTCTAAGATCATATCTTTTGTTAAATTCTCCAATCAGGAATTCAGTGAAGGCATGGTATTTAGAAATTTGATTGTCTTCTTGATTTTGGGAAAACTGATTTGAAGGGTGAGGAACAATAACATTATGTACATATGAAGAATCAAAATTATTTATATCTTCAGAAATTAGAGGACCAATATCATCTGGTTGTTGGTCATCAATCATCAGAGGAGGTTGAATCTATTGATCAGTGTTAGGTCTCTATAAAATTTGAGTTTGAGGGGATCTTCAAAACTGATTATGTGGTCTAATAGCAGTTTATTATATGGGTCTAGGTTGGGTTTCAATCTTAGAAATCCTATTAGACAGGTTTTTGAGTCATGATGGTATCTCATATATTTTCTAATCATTGTTTTTGGTCTTTGAGGAAGATCCTTCCTCCTTAGCCTTCATTTTTCTTTCAACCTTTTCAGCATTGGCTTTGAGTTTAGATGAGGTTGATATGTTAGCCTCAACTTCTATATCATTAGTTTGCATATCCTGAAGGGTAGGATATGTCCTTTCCCTCAGCATGACTGCAAAGTCATCATCAAAGGCTTTGGAAAACCTAACCTTTGCTACTGCAACAGGATGTTTACAATCAAGAGGCATTTTGTGGTAGAGTATATTGAATCATTTAATAAAATCTACCATAGGTTCTCCATGGCTCTTTTTAAGCTCTTCAAACTCAGTAAGGTAGTAAACTGGATCCTTTTTGACACCCCACTGATTCTTGAAAATAGTGGTTAAATCATTCTAAGACTGAATTGAATCAACCCTCGGTTGCCTATACCATATCCTAACATTTCCCTCTAAAGATTGAACGAATAAACACATATATACATCCTCATGCTTTATATTCATATTATCTACAAATTCTAGGAATGCAGCTAGATTATCTTCTGCATACAAACTAGTTTCACCGTTAAACTTGGGCAAGTGTTTCAAATACTCATCAGGAAAATTGTTTAGCTGGTTGGGAAGATGCAAGGCACCATATCTAGCTTGAATTATAGGTTGAAATTCCATATCTAAAGATGAAGAAGAAGATGATTCAGTAGAAAAGGTAGGAGATGATGTAGTTGAAGATGAAGAGGAAGGTGGTGAAGTAGTGGGTGAAGATGGAGGTGTAAAAGTAGGAGGAGGAGAATGGGAAAGTGGAGGATCCCTAAAATTTTTCAACGGTGTTTTTATTACTAACTTCTGAACCTATGTTTCAACCTGCTCTTTAATTTCAAACAATGGATTTGAATATATAGAGAAGGTTTCTTCAGGTTGGGAAGAAGTGGATGGGAATGTATAATGGGTGGGGGAGACAAAATCAATTGGTTTTAGCTCTGGTAAATGTACATCTAGTTCTTCCCCTGACTTGGGAGAATCTAAAAATATTTCAGGGAGTTTGTAAGATTCCAAAGATTAGACTAAGAGAGTTGATTGCAGATCAACTCCTTTAGATAAAAGTTATAAAACCCTAGGTGTTAGATCAACCAAGTCTAATTGGGATGGAACAAAGCTAAAGAGATAAGAAGCCGGAATATCTTCAAGCTATAATGGTACAGAAGAAGAAGCAGAAGTTTCAAGTCTCCTTCTAAATGAGGCCTCTCTCATCAGTCTCTCGGGATCAGATAAAGGAGATATAATTTGAGAGTCAGAGTAAGATCTGGTGTGTTTTGAAGGAGCCATCTTGGTCTAGTGGAGTCGCTAGGTGAATTATTTTTCAACCTACAATTTTTTAATTCACCTTAAAGAAAAGTTTTTAATTGATGTCCCAGAGAAAATAGTTCAATTTTCGATCCCCGGCAATGACGCCAAACTGATGTTTTCCTCTAAGACAACTCTAGGTTAGTTAGTCATGCTAGAGCATCTAAAATATTTTGTTGGTTTTTAATTTTATGGATGACCAATGATATGAATTATTGAAAACATGTGCTTAAGCCTTAACAACTACTAAGCTAGATGAAAGGGTTGCTATTTGTCTAGCTATAGTTAAATTGATTTAAAGTGAATGAATAGCCGAATATTGATGAAGTATAACTTGCTAAATATTTAGACAAAATATTTGATTGGTTATAAGAAAATAATATAGGAAAAAAACATTTCCTGTAGAACAAAATATATTTAAATGAATGTAGATTTGTGTAACAATTAATTGGTATAGGGAAGTTTATAATAACAAATAGTCTTATAAGCTAGTCCCTAGTTATTGTTGATAACTTCACAGGGGATTTAAGATTGACTGATACTCAATATGATCTTACCCATATCTCTACATAAAGACTTAAAATATGAAGCAATACATAATGAAATAAGCACATATGAAAACTTACAAGAAGACAGAACTATAGAAGGCAAATTCAAAATCCTTTCATTAACTTGGCAAATCTCTAGGTCAGTTACAATTTTGTTCTCAAATCTCATCCAAGGGTTCAACCCTTAATAACTCAAAGGAGGAGTTATTTATACAAAAAGTTATACTAGCTATTTCCAAAACAAAATTACAAAAATAGTACAAAATTGTATGAATTTCAAAACTACTAAGTGTTGGCACTATCCTTTAGGAATCTATTGATGATGTAATCCCCAAAAAGTGTTGGCCAGATGTTGTTCAGTTGTTGATGGAAGCTACTCAATAACTTCACACAAGTGATCCCATCGGTCTTCACTTGGTATGGGAAGATTTACCAATTTTCTATAAACTTCATCAACCTCGGTGTATTTCTCAAAAGTGAGCTTATTTACAAAAGATGTTTAATTTCATGTTGAATAGTCAAATCAAAATCTAAAGCTTCTAATGCTTGTTTCCCTGTAATATGCCCCTTTATACCTGCAAAGTTTGATTTATCAGTGGCTATGGTATAAAGCTTCTGGAAGTATTTTTCCAGACTGATCAACCTGTCATTTGGGGCAACTAATCCTGACATTCCTCTCTGATTCAGTAAATTAAATTTAAAATGAAACCTCTAAACAGAAGTCTTCAAGGTTTGACACTTAGCCTCTAACTAAGTCATCAAGTTATTTTTCTGCAACACCTTCTTGATTTCCAAGATGGTTTCTGTTTTGTCCAGAATTTGAATTTTCTTCAACTTGGCCTTGGTTTTTGAGTTAAGAACTCTGATCATGTATGTAGCTTCACTTGGTTTATCTTTAAGAAGCTTATTCACTTCATCAATGGATACCTGACATCTGTTTATGAGTTCCTCCTTCTAAAAAATGATCTGAATGGAAGGCCATACTTTAGTTGTGGCCTAACTGATATATACCCATATGCTTTCCTTGGCTTAGTCCAAGGTCTAAGCCATCAGTGATTTACTCTGCAACTCTTCAATTCTTCTATTCAACGTGTGTGTTTTCTACATTTCCTCAACATACAAACTATCATTCTTTATTTTATGAGCTTCCAAATTCTAAAATTTCTTATGAAGCCTTTCATTCTCTTGCTTCTAGTGAGAGAGCTCTTGTGAGATTTTGTTCAAATCCTTTGCCGTCGATGAAGATTCCCCTGTGGCTGATGTAGATTCCCCTGCTTTTCTGGACACTGTAATAGGAATAACAATGATGGGAGTTATAGCTAACTGAGTAAATTTCTCTTTTTCCTTGAGCAATTTCTCAATCTACTCCTCCATAGTCTTTATTTGTACATTTTTCTCAATTATCAGTTTGAGCATTTCTTCCTTGTGTTGTTCACTTTTTGTTATTTCCTTCATCTTGGGGTCTTCTGTAGAAGGCAATTTCAACTATTTTATCAATAATTCAATATATATGTTCTTCTTTCTGATAATATCTTCAGCAACTTTGACATCAGTAGGGTCATATCCAATTTTAATTACTAATTCCTCCATTGAATTAACCATGTTATCTTTAGCTAAAGATGATATTTTCTCAATCTTTAATTGTGACTACACATTTGACAGAGAAGTTTTAAGCTTTGACAATACCATAGCAGTGTTGGTCATGGTTGAGAACAACATCTCACCAGACTATCTATGCATGTCCATTTGATCAATTGGATGGATTTGATTAGCATCATATGTAAATACAATTTTCTTGTAATCAGAAGAACCTCTAGGAAAAGGTACTTGATTCTGCAGAAAATACATCTTCATTCTTCCCTTCTAGTTGTCAAATGTTGTCAACAACCTATGTTGTGATGTGGAAGTCTGCTTCCAAAACTGTGCATAAACATTAACTTTTAAAGCTTCATTCTTCTGTTTGATTTCAAGGAAGTTAGTGAAAACATTTGACTCCTTTGTTTCACTGTGTAGATTTTAACCCTATACATAAATCAACTGCATATGAATTATAAACACAGAAAATAAACAATAGCGAGAGCATAACATATAAAACAAATATACACGGATATTTTCCCCTAGATCTCAAAACCGGGACTACCAAATTGATTTTTCATTATGTTTCTTACCATTTTACAGTACATATATATACATGTCGAAGCATCCAATACCATGGACCGAAAACCATCACGCCCAAAACCATGTGAGAAAACCATGCACAAAACCATAGGTAGGTCCGCCCACCTAATATAGGGTCCCAAAATATTTTCCCTAGGGTGTTGCCCCGAACCCCATAGAGGGGGGCTAGCCACCCCCTAGTTAACTAGGGGAGCTAGTCATGGAAAGAATATAACACAACCCAATATTGCTTCCGCAGATTGAATAATTTCTAGAAAACTCTGTGAAGTAGAAGAAGAAGAAGAAGGAGTAGTAATTATAGGTTCCTCTGTCCCTATAAATACCTGTGAATCATCCGAATTGATGATAATAGGTTCTTTTTGACCCTGAGTTGTAGTAGTAGTAATACCCTTTGATTCAGTCCTTGATTTCTTCTGATAGTGGATGAATTACTTTTCTCCAATTGTTGATGATGATGATCCTTCCCTAGGCCTCTTGTCATGCTTAGTTTGAGAAGTAGGAATCTGAAGAGTAAAAGGAGGTAAAACTTGTTCTTCTGATTCTTAAATAGTATTCTTTTCCCACTATTCCCGATTTCTTAACTTCTCAATCTCTGGCCTAGGTGTATGATTATAAGGAGTGATTTTGAATTCCACCCTTAAGGCTGAAAGAATGGAGAATGGATCATAAGACCAGGTGAAGTTGGATTGGAAACCCATCTGTTTTAATATAGCATCTGCCTCTAAACCAACTGATCTAGTGTTGCAAATGAATGATCCAACTTGTGCCTTTATCATGAACTGTGATCTCCTCTTCCCTGAGATGAAATGGAGCTCATCCATATTCATCATTTTCCTGATATATTCTGGAGAGAAAATTCTCATTGGAACATATTTTGGAAACTTATATGGAGCCAACTTGCAGCCATATACTCTGATTTCTGCGTAGTTCTGGTAAAGACACCAGTATCCTGTTATGACTTGATCACTGAGGTGCATAATCCTTTTAATTTCTGTGTTGATTATGGGGTCACTCTAACTGCTGAGAAGTTGTGCAGTTGAGTGCATGAAATAGTCTATGAAGTCTAAAAAACTGAACTAAACTGAATTCTTTCTAATCAATGAAGTCCAATGAATAACTGCTTGATTCTCTTCTTGATCCTCCCGCTTGTTCAAAACAATAAGCAACCTATCTCCTTGCTGAAAAATAAACATGTGAAATAGGACAGAGGAGTATTTAAACACTCTTTCAGTAGTGAGATTCATCAATTTCTCATGCATAGATTCAACCAAAAACTGACTGTAGTTATACATGAAGGCAAACTTATTTTCTTTGGAAAGATATACAGATAGCCTAGGATAGCTTCATTTACCTACTAGTCTGATTGGTAGCCTAATAAGAAAGAAATAAGGGAAATTATATGCTTGGCTCTTTCAGGGAACATAGATGTTGGGTGAGGAGGATTCTTCTTGGGGAGCTCAACATCTTTAGGGAGAAAGATCTCAAAGATTTGAGCTCTATGAGGGAAGGTCAACTTGTGATATAGGTCGATTAATGATGCAATGGAGAAAAATCTAAAGGAGTCACTCTCGGGTATCATAAGCAATTTGTTTATGGTTTTTGCATAAATAGCTATAAGAATGTCTCCATTTTGAGCTACTACTATTCTTTGTAAAGGATTATAAATGGATTGGGACCAAATAACTAAATCAGGAAAGGAATAAGTCTGGGGAAACATGTACAGAGGTAGATTGGATTCCCACAGGTTTATTTCATCCTTAGAAACAAAGTAAGTCTACTTCAGCCAATTGTGCAATTTGAACATGTCGAGTTCACATTCAGTATCTGCAATTTTAAAGTATTGATCGGCTAACAGGATATGGTCCAAGTCCAAGGCATCAGAGGCCTTTGTGGTTTCCTGTGTTGCAGAGGAGCTAGTAGAAGGTTTGTCCTTTTTCTTTGGATCCATGGTATAACAAGAATGTAATGGTGCAGGGCAGAGATATTGCAGAGATACGCTAAGTGGAAGCTTTCAGTTGCAAACTCGACTCAACAGAGAAATTGGAGAAAAGGAACATAAAATAGAAACAGTGAAAAAGCAGTAGAAGAAAGGCAGATGTAACAGGGAAAAAGACTATTTAACAAGTGATCTAATACGATCGTTATAGTAGAAGTCGTTGTTGGTCAACTAATAAGGAAATAAATGCATTAACAGTAGGCAATATTAGCAATGAAAGGGAACTAATGGCGACAACAGATATGCGAGAACAAATAGACGATAACGGGTGAGGGCATGTGCCGTGGAGCAATTGGAAGCGGATGGTGTAGGAGGAGTGATTGTTGGCGCGGTATCGGGAAGCACGGGAAGTGTGGATGAAGGGGGGGGTAGTGGTAAGCGATATGGAGCGAAGGGGGTGCGAAGCATTGAGGAGGCGACACGTATGCATAGGGCCCATGTGTACAAAACCATTGTTTTCACCCCCCTGTTATTATCTCGTTTTAACATATTTATTTACAACGATTAATCACCCTTTTAACAAGGTAATCAAACACTAATGAAAAATTAATCTAACTAGGGAGCATTTAGACTAGCTGCCATTTTTAAACTATTTAACTAATCTAAACCTAATCTAATATGACTTTAGACTAATTTTTGAGCATATTAAGCCTTTTATTTGTTCTAATCTATCCAAATTTTTAATTTTCAACAAAGATTAAACTGTCTAGTTGAATTTATTCTCTAGTCTAGAACAAAAATTTAAATGATCTGATCAAGATTAAACAGTTTGATTTAGATTAGAAGAAAAGGTTGTGGCATAAAAACAAGCTGCACACAGACCTTCATTTATTACAAATGGAATTTATTCATGAAGTGGTATTTAAACAAGTACACTTATACAAACCTTTTGATATTATTTTGTTGGGGTTTTATTTCATCTCTTTTTTATTTTCTATTTTTTCATATCTTCATTTTTATTTTTTTCATACCCTCTTTTATAAAATAAAAACTAACTTATCAAAAATAAAGCATGTTACAACACAAAATTAGATAATTGACCTTGATTGATACAAATTAACAATTACGCATGCTTAATTGAACTCTAACTCCGCCAACTTGAATTTACTGAGTAAAGTGGGTGACACAAGCCATGTCACTAAGTTAACATCGTCCAAGTTGTTTGCTAATGTGTAAATTTGAATTTTATCAAGGCAAAATCAAATTGAGAATTCCTTACAGCATTTTTCAACAACCAAGCCTTTAGTAATACAAACCTTACTCATTTCCTTAAAAAGAATTGCTAATAAAATGAGTGGTAAGTTTTTTTCAACTTTTCCCTCTGATCACAATGGTGTTGGCCCAGTTTCAACATGAGCATCACTAGCACAAACTTTATTAAATTTATTGAATTTGTCTAGCTTTCGTGCAATGATTTGGATGGGCAAACAATTTACATTTAATTTTTCATTAATAATTATGACGTAGAATTTGAATAACTCAAATTTTAATTAAAAAACATTATACATAAACACGTGTAATAATAAATTTGGCTAATGGAATGTGTACAATCTTGTCGAATGCATGTCAACATGAACATCCCTAGCACAATTTTTTTTATCAAAACTATTGAATTTTTATAGCCTTGGTGCAGTGATTTGGATGGGCAAACAATTTACATTAATGATTGTGACTTAGAATTTGAATAATTCAAATTTTAATTAAAAAAAATATTAAAACTAGCCTAGATCAATCTTAATTCATGATTTATCTAGCTCAGAGAGGGATCAAATCTCTGGATGTGCAAAGAGAAAAACTTGAGGAAAGTTCTGTACCTCAAGAGCTTTGATCTCTCTCAGCCCTCGATAGATTCAAAGTTAAGATGGATCTAAGAAGTTAAGATGGATCTAAGCTAGTTGTACATTATTTTTAAATGTAAATATGTTTAACTTGTATATTTGATTTTTAAAATAATAACAATAATTTAAATATAAATATAATGTAGTTAATTTTTATGATTTTTTTAGTATTGGTTATTGCAAAATGTATAATAAAACAAGTGTTTTGATGTTTATGATGTATTGATGCATATCAATTTTTACTAGTCATTTAATTTATATAATTGTAAAAATTTTAAATCATACTTCAAATCAAAAACAATTTCACCAAATCACTAATATCTATTAAATATCTAAACTTACATCTAACTATTATCAAAAAATTTAATATATATATATATACTTTTTAACCTCATATAAAAATTAAAGTTTAAAACCCAATAGCAGAATAACCTTCCCATGACATTCAAAGCTCTTAAAAACAAAAAAATTTACAAAGTTAAAAAACTCTAATTACTAAATAGATAAAAAAAGACCACATAAAACAATAAATTAAAGATATTAACAAATAACTTTGTTTATGGTCTTTTTTATCTTTTTTCCTCACATCATAGCATCCACATTACAATTTGAAATAAAATACAAAGACATTTACTCTGTCCCATTGGCCTCAAACCCAAGTCTCACCTTTTTTCTTTTTCTTTGTTTT
Organism: Pinus taeda; assembly: GCA_000404065.3. NCBI lineage: Eukaryota > Viridiplantae > Streptophyta > Pinopsida > Pinales > Pinaceae > Pinus > Pinus taeda. Next base: position 52,555 of record APFE030429971.1, on the reverse strand, counting down.
ATAAGGAAAACAATTGTATTTTGAATAAAAGATATATTAAAATCTCATTGACCTAATGCATTCCAGCTTGCATTTTAACTTATACATGATATCAATTTTATCTGAAAACACTAAAAGCTTACATATCTTGATCCCAGAAGACTAATTACAGAAGATACAATAACATTTTGTTATAAACCTGACAAAAACACAAGTGCCTGCTGCAAGAAATCCTAGAAGACATGTAATTTTAAAAACCACAGATAATTCTATTTTTCTAATAATGCCTATTAGCTTATTCTTTAAATGGTAATCAACGAAATTATTAAATACAAACACTTCCTTTGGACCGGAGAAGAGAGTAAACCAAAATAAGAAGAGAGTAACATTGGGATAGTTGTATGGTACTTAGCAACAAATATACCAAGCATTCAATGTTACAACTAGCATGCAAGGGACAACTGGCATGCAACAACAAGCATGCTAAGGAAACAAGCATGTAAGGAAACAAGCATGCTAGGGACAACAAGCAAGGTGCAGCCAACACATAGGTCAGGATGGCAACATGGTGCAGTAATGGCAAATAATGTATTATAGTGATGGGTACAGTCATGATTAATGAAGCGTGATGAGATGCAACATAGTGATGATAGGTGCAGCATGGTGTAGCGCGGTGAGGTGCAACATGATGACGAAATGTAGCACAACGATAGGTGAAGGAGTCACCTTGTAGAATTAGTTGAAGCAACATGTCTTCAACTAATCTCATGTATCATCTTCTTAGATATGATCTATGCTCTTATCTAGATAAGTCAAAGTTTTGACTTCTGTTGTAAATGTACTATCTCTCTCTCTCTCTCTCTCTCTCTCT
>APFE030429971.1:23348-42740 GCA_000404065.3 Pinus taeda | reverse complement strand
GGTCATAACATAATCAAAGCCGACATAACAATAATAATGTAAGGGCACAATAATAACAATAGTGGGCTTCTATGGGGTACAATAGTAAGAATATGGGCACTACGTGGGTACATCAATATAATAAGTGGGTTGTACTAATAACAATAAGGGGTTACACTAGTAGTATTGGGGCCTAACATCTCCTCTTCCCTGAGATGAAATGGAGCTCATCCATATTTATCATTTGCCTGATATATTCCGGAGAGAAAATTCTCATTGGAACATATTTTGGAAACTTATATGGATCCAACTTGCAGCCATATACTCTGATCTCTGTGTAGTTCTGGTAAAGACACTAGTATCCTATTCTAACTTGATCATTGAGGTGCATAACCCTTTTAATTTCTGTGTTGATTTTGGGTTCACTCTAACTGCTGAGAAGTTGTGCAGTTGAGCGAATGAAACAGTTTATGAAGTCTGAAAAACTGAACTGAATTGAGTTCTTTCTAATCAATGAAGTCCAATGAATAACTGCTTGATTCTCTTGTTGATCATCTTGCTTGTTCAAAACAATAAGCAACTTATCTCCTTGTTGAAAAATAAACATGTGAAATAGGACAGAGGAGTATTTAAACACTCCTTCAGTAGTGAGATTCATCAATTTCTCATGCATAGAATCAACCAAAAATAGACTGTAGTTATACATGAAGGCAAGCTTATTTTCTTTGGAAAAGATAGACAGATAGCCTAGGATAGCTTCATTTACTCACTAGTCTGATTAGTAGCCTAATAAGAAAGAAATAAGGGAAATTATATGCTTGGCTCTTTCAGGGAACATAGATGTTGGGTGAGGAGGATTCTTCTTGGGGAGCTCAGCATCTTCAAGGAGAAAGATCTCAAAGATTTGAGCTCTATGAGGGAAGGTCAACTTGTGATATAGGTCGATTAATGATGCAGTGGAGAAAAATCTAAGGGAGTCACTCTCGGGTATCATAAGCATTTTGTTTATGGTTTCTGTAGAAATAGTTATAAGAATGTCTCCGTTCTGAGCTACTATTGTTCTTTGTAAAGGATTATAATTGGATTGGGACCAGATACTAAATCAGGAAAGGAATAAGTCTAGGGAAACATGTATAGAGATAGATTGGATTCCCACAGGTTTATTTCATCCTTAGAAACAAAGTAAGTCTGCTTTAGCTAGTTGTGCGATTCCAACATGTCGAGTTCACATTCAATATCTGCAATTTTAAAGTATTGATCGGCTAACGGGATATGGTCTAGGTCCAAGGCATCAGAGGCCTTTGGGGTTTCCTGTGTTGCAGAGGAGCTAGTAGAAGGTTTGTACTTTTTCTTTGGAGCCATGGTATAACAAGAATGTAATGGTGCAGGGCAGAGATATGCTGAGTGGAAGCTTCCTGTTGTAGACTCGACTCAACAGAGAAATTGGAGAAAAGGAACAGAAAATAGAAATAGTGAAAAAGCAGTAGAAGAAAGGCAGATGTGACGGGGAAAAAGACTATTTAACAAGTGATCCAATACGATCGTTACAATAGAAGTCATTGTTGGTCGAGTAATTAGGAAATAAATGCATTAACGGTAGGCAAGATTAGCAATGAAAGGGAATTAATGGCGATGACGGATACACGGGAACAAATAGACGATAACGGGTGAGGGCATGTGGCGTGGAGAAATTGGAAGCGGATGGTGCGGGAGGAGTGATCCTTGGCGCGGTATTGGGAAGTGCGGGAAGTGTGGATGGAGGATTTCGGGGGGCGGGGGGTAGTGGTAAGCGATATGGAGCGAAGGGGTGCGAAGCATTGAGGAGGCGAAACGTATGCATAGGCCCCATGCGTACAAAACCATTGTTTGCACCCCCCTGTTATTATCTGGTTTTGTGACAAGGGGGTGTGAAGATGCTTCCCCGTCGTTGATCTGGGTGAGGAGGTGGATGACATCAATCTTTTCCTGAACTTTACCACTTGTCGAAAAAACATCTTGTCACATATGACTTTAGTTAAAAAGAATTATAAACATATTTATTTACAACAATTAATCACCCTTTTAACGAGGTAATTAAACGCTAATGAAAAATTAATCTAACTAGGGAGCATTTAGACTAGCTACCATTTTTAAACTATTTAACTAATCTAAACCTAATCTAATATAACTTTAGACCAATTTTTGAGCATACTAGGCCTTTTATTTGTCCTAATCTATCCTAATTTTTAATTTTCAACCAAGATTAAACTATTTGGTTGAATTTATTCTCTAGTCTAGAACAAAAATTTAAATGAAACTGTTTGGTTGAATTTATTCTCTAGTCTAGAACATCAAACTGTTTGGTTGAATTTATTCTCTAGTCTAGAACAAAAATTTAAATGATCTGATCAAGATTAAACAGTTTGATTCAGATTAGAAGAAAAGGTTGTGGCATAAAAACAAGTTGCACACAAACCTTCATTTATTACAAGTGGAATTTATTCATGAAGTTGCATTTAAACAAGCACACTTATACAAAACTTCTGATATTCTTTTGTTGGGGTTTTATTTCATCTCTTTTTTTATTTTCTATTTTTTCATATCTTCATTTTTTCTTTATTTTTTCATACCCTCTTTTATAAAATAAAAACTAACTTATCAAAAATAAAGCATGTTACAACACAACCTTAGATAATTGACCTTGATTGATGTAAATTAACAATTACACATGCTAAATTGAACTCTAACTCCGCCAACTTGAATTTACTGAGTAAACTGGGTGACACAAGCCATGTCACTAAGTTAACATCATCCAAGTTGTTTGCTAATGTGTAAATTTGAATTTTATCAATTTTATCAAGGCAAAATCAAATTGAGAATTCCTTACTGCATTTTTCAACAACCGAGTCTTTAGTAATACAAACCTTACTCATTTCTTTAAAAAAATTTGCTAATAAAATGAGTGGTAAGTTTTTTTGAACTTTTCCCTCCGATCACAATGGTGTTGGCCCAGTTTCAACATGAGCATCACTAGCACAAACTTTATTAAATTTATTGAATTTGCTTAGCTTTCGTGCACTGATTTGGACGGGCAAACAATTTACATTTAATTTTTCATTAATAATTATGACGTAGAATTTGAATAACTCAAATTTTAATTAAAAAACATTATACATAAACACTTGTAATAATAAATTTGGCTAATAGAATGTGTACAATCTTGTCGGACGCATGTCAACATGAGCATCCCTAGCGCAATTTTTTTATCAAAACTATTGAATTTTTATAGCCTTGGTGCAGTGATTTGAATGGGCAAACAATTTACATTAATGATTGTGACTTAGAATTTGAATAATTCAAATTTTAATTAAAAAAATATTAAAACTAGCCTAGATCAATCTTAATTCATGATTTATCTAGCTCAGCGAGGGATCAAATCTCGGATGTGCAGAGAGAAAAACTTGAGGAAAGGTTTGTACCTCAAGAGTTTTGATCTCTCTCAGCCCTCGATAGATTCAAAGTTAAGATGGATCTAAGAAGTTAAGATGGATCTAAGCTAGTTGTACATTATTTTAAATGTAAATATGTTTAACTTGTATATTGATTTTTAAAATAATAACAATAATTTAAAATAAAAATATAATGTAGTTAATTTTTATGATTTTTTTAATATTGGTATTGCAAAATATATAATAAAACAAGTGTTTTGATGTTTATCATGTATTGATATTTATCATATTTTCTTTGTTTTATAAGAAAAAATATTTGTATTTTAAATAAAAAATATATTACAATTTCATTTACCTCATGCAAGTTGCCCTTTTCCCTTTTAACTTATACATTAAACATGATATCAGTTTATCTGAAAAAACTAAAAGCTTACATATCTTGATCCCAGAAGACTAATTACAGAAGATACAATAACATTTTGTTATAAATCCGACAAAAACACAACTGCCTGCTGCAAGAAATCCTAGAATACATATGTAATTTAAAAAACCACAGATAATTCTATTTTTCTAATAATGCTTATTAGCTTATTCTTTAAATGGTAATCCACGAAATTATTAATTACAAACACTTCCTTTGGACCGGAGGAGAGAGTAAACCAAAATAAGAACTTAGAACTTAAGAAGGAAAAAGGTATAAATAAATATTAATAATTTACAATAATTGGAAAAAAAATGAAAAAATATAAATAATTAAGATATTTTTATCCAAATTTTAGTTAATGCACAGAGTAAATTTTTTTAAAAAGAAATCATATAAGAGTATTTTTTAACGCATATACATACATTATTTGAACTTTCATAGGGTAAACTTGTAAATGAGTGATAAAAATTAAATTCTTTAATATTTTTTTTTTTTAAAGGGAGGAGCTAGTTCTCCTCAGAAAAATTACAGGGCCCTTTTTATTACATATATACATATCAGACAAGCTGTTGTCTGATAACTGTCACATCTAAATCCATCACATCAACCTGAATATTTGTCATAAAACAACATATAACAACATATGTTGCAGCGCAGCAACACGATGGAGTTTGAACCCCAACGGGGTGCAAGTTAGCCAACTGCCCTGTCCGCTGAGCCATGCACTCATGTGCAACTCCTTAAAAATCCTTATAAACAGAGTAACTGTTTTAAGCAATTTAAAAAAAAAAAATCATATATGAAATATTTTTTTTTTTTAGTACATGGTGAATCGGTAACTATCAAGCCTAATCCAGGGGAGACCCAGGATCAAACCTCATGGCTGCCACTATAACACCAAGAGTATAACCAACCACCTGTAAGTCGGGTATACTAATAAATCATATATGAAATTTTTTTAACACATACGTTATTCGAACTCTCGCAGGGTAAACTGGTAAATGAGTGATATAAATTAAATTCCTTAAAAATCCTTATGAACAGGGTAGTTAAAACACTTTAAAGAAAACGTCGCCTGAGAGATTCGAACTCTCGCGGGGAAACCCCATGTACTTAGCAGGCACACGCCTTAACCACTCGGCCAAAGCGACGAGTCATAGTTGAATTTCACGTCAAATTAACTAAACTATAACGATAAAATGACCATCCCATATTCATGTCATTCACAATTTTCTTTGATGGGAAATGAAGTGGGGATTATTACACAAATAAAGGGCTCCCACGAAGACAACCAATTTATTTTTAGCTTCAAGCGACTCACCATAGGATTCACTCTTTCAACTTATTTAATAAAATTTATAAACATAATTACAAAAGTAAAAAACATTAACATTTAATTATATATATATATATTATTTTTCTAAATTTTTAATAAATAATTTTTACTCATATTTTATATATATATAAAAATTCACTTATATATTTGTGAGTGAGATAGTGATTTTTAATTGTTTAAAACGTGTTTTGATTTATAAAAATAGATTCAACATCGTAAATTGTGTAGATTATTCAATTTAAATTTGTAATTTTAATAAATATTAGAGTAGTCTTTAAGTATGACTTTTTGGAGTTTTTAATGGATTTCTCGAATTTTTTTTTGGCCAAATCTTGATTTGTATTGTTTACATTGGTTTGAGTGCATATATGGATTCAACACCCTCAAAAACTCTTGGAGAGTCTTGATTGTGAAGAGTTCATTCATCAAACTTGATTTCAAATTATCTCTATTAGATTACAGACAAATTAGATCAAAAAATAAACCTAAAAAGTTAGATCAAAAAATAAACCGGAAAACTTTCCAAAAAGTCACATAAAAACTACTTGATAAAAATTTGTTGGATTTTGGACCAACTTGACTAGAAAAATTGTCCAAAACTTAGAATAATTAGACTATAACTTGTTATAATGACATTGTAAAATAAAAGCTCTAATTCTATGAGCGAAATTGTTCACCAACCTGTCACTCTAACTTTTTTTTCCAAGGAAAAAAACTAATAATTTTACCCATATCCCATAAATATTACTTATGCACTTGCCATTAGCATTATGTGGCTACTATAGCCCATATAAAGATGTAAAAGTTTGTTTTGTTTTATTTATTTATTTAAAAAAAAAACCCAAAGTCTTCAAGGATTTTGTTGTTTACATTGTACTTATGTATTTGCCGCTAACAGTACATGTATGGCTAATATTGCGTTGTCGTAAATAGATGGTAGACTCTCCTTAGTTGAGTCATTATATACATGCCAGAATAAATTTTTAGAATGTCGAGTCCCCAAAAATTCACTAATATATGGAGGTATAAATAAAAGGATAGAAAGAGACTAAAATTTCTAGTTGTGATCCCTATGATTATCCATCATAAAAAACTGAACTTTTAGAAGCATTTTATTCATTGTCAAATGTTGAAAAGATGTTACGTGGAATGGCCATCCTTGTGCTCGACACAACCTTCGTCCATTGCTAGTCCACCCTTCGAGAGATCATTTTCCTTTTGGTTCATGTCCCTATAAATATCTTCAAAGGTTATGAGAGAGGAATGCATAGCATTTTGTAAAACGCATTGCTAATTAATAAGTAGCAGGGTCTAATTTCTCATTCTTCATGATCCATTCCAATCAATAACCACTTTGGAGTCACCATATATATAAATGGATGAGATGTTTTGGTCCCTTGCAATTTTGAGAGTTATGTTTCATGCAAAAAGATTGGCATAATTATTTGTAGTTGTACCAATGTTTCCATTGAAAGAGAAATAATGTGAGTTACTAATATAAGTGAATCCACCCACACCCCCTCTAGCCAAGGAGAGTTGTGCAGCCCTATCAAGGAAAGCCTAACTTGTATCTTAGTGAATAATCATTTCATAAATTGTCCATTGAAGGGGACTTCTTAATAAAAGTAGGCATGGAGCTTTGTAGACCCAAACTTTGAATGGTTACTTTAAAAGATGAGTGATCTTTGTTATCAAAAATAGCATGCCACTATTAGAGGGAGTGCTTTGAGATTTGTTTTATGTTTTTCACTTAGCCAAGTTTTTGTAAACTCATTGATGTGGGTACCATTCCAAACATATTCAGGTCCTTCTCTATCACAAGTTTCTTTCCAAATAACTTAAGTGAAAGGATATGTAATAAACAAATGAGGATGGATTTAAAGTTATTTAGGTAGAGGGAACATCTACTAGACCCACAAAAAGATATTTGTAAGATCTCACTAGTTGGGGCCTTATTCCCTAATAACATCCACATGAATAATCTAGCCTTGGGGGGGCAATGCAATTTCGAAAGTCACCCCCCCCCCCCCCAGGGGGGATCCTAGAGCTCAAATTGTTAGGCTATATGTAGATATCCAAATTTTGGGGAATAATCCCAAAAGGGACAAGGTGACCAAATAAGAAGATCCTCATCTAGCGAGAGCCTTATTAGTGATTTCCTTAGATTATTTAGGTCTCCCTACCACTCCTCTACTAGAGCTCCTTTTAGATTTAATTTTACATGGGAGAGTCATTCTTGATATTGTCGGGGACATTCTTGTAACACCTCCTCCTCCCAAGTCCACCTCAAGCAATCATTCAGCCGGGGTAAACATGCGATGAGAGAGGCTACTATAAGGGATTCAACTTTCTTGGCAACCTTAAGGAAATAGAATCGACGAAACATATCAAACAAACCCATCCACATCAGCAACAACACCCTCAGGAGACATGTCAGCCACTCAGAAATCCTGTCCCTGAGTCCCACTGATGATTTAATTCTTTTAACCCCTGGTCACTCTCATGCTATAGGCAAGACAACGACTAGAAGCCAAAGTCACTCTCACAAGCCTATGTGCCAGCATCCCTAGAATTTTTCCAACAGACATGTGCCAACGTCCCCGAGATTTGAGCCACTTTTCTAGCCCAGAATCCCGACCTCTGCCCAGAAATTGTTATAACCTTCAAAATCCATCAAAGACATGATGACAATATAAACAAATCAAAAACCAACCTCTGGACTAGGCATGAGCATCCCCAAATGGGACTAACATTCTGTCAAACACTTTATCAATGCAGCCTATATATCTACGATACAAGACAAAGAATAAATGATTGAAAGAACTTATGAAACATAACAAGGAGGATCACCTCCTTCTCCATTGAACTATTATATCATCTATTATGTCTTGTATCCACCCATTCAACAATTACAAGTAATTACATGAAATAACCATGACATGAACCAATAATTTAACCATGCTTATAACTAGCATAAAACCATATAAATATAAGAGATATGACAACCATTAAATCCACATATAAACCAGTGCAAAAGTAAGATAATTTAGCTTCCATTAATCATAGGCAAATCCGACCAGGTTCTGGACTTCCACGTATCACCCAACCATAGACATGGCTGAACTAAATCTGTCTTTCATCCAGTCACCCCCATGACATATTCCAAGCATGGATGTGGGATCTCAAAGAACTACCAATCCATGAACAACGAAGGGAATCTAGAGGTTAAACCACCTCCACCCTCATCAAATCGCACCAAAACTAGTACTCTGATCACAACCAAATTGAACTTGGAATGCCATCTAGAATCCATCACTATCCTTGAGGAATTTTTTGTCTCCTTGTCTCTCAGACTTTACCACAACCCAATCCCGAACCACTAGGCCCTAAACCAAGACTAGTCTCTTAGGCTTTACCGCAATCCAAAATCGAATCACTAGGCCCTCAACTAAGACTCCTCCCTCAGGCTTTACCATGTATCTCGCCAAAATCGGTCAAGGAATTCCTAGGCCTTTGGGAATGAAACTTGAGACCACCTCTGCCCCTGATTCTGAAATCCATCCAGCAAACCAAAGCTCAAAAACCAAAATAAACAACCCAACACCATGGCATTAGGAAAAAGGCAAGGCTAGGCTGAAACCCACTGTCATAACCCAACAAAACCATGCCCACTGAAAACAAGAGAACCATACACCAACATGCAAATCCATGCATGTCCAAACCAACTAGGAAATCACACATGCAGATGGTTACCTACAAGTATTCCTGGTGAAGTTTCTTGATCATGTTTTCCTTGCCTCGATCCTTGCTTTCCTTCATTTCCCTTTGCTTTTTTTTCCTTCCTTGATCCAAAGCTAGAGTGCTCCAAGAAAACTCTAAGTGACCAAGAGTGAGAGAGAGAGGGAGAATAATGAGAGAGCTCCAAACTTGAACTGAAAAAAGGTTACCAACTAATCCTCTGAAGCCTTTTTATTAATGAGGCCTATAATTTCTTCATTTTCCTCCTCACATGCAACCTATGACCTCTCACCTTACTTTTCTCCTAATTTCCTTTATTTTCATAAATAAATGTGCCAAAAATGCCTTTTTTCCGTTAATGCCTTTGCCTTTGCCAATTTCATATAGCCATAAACACACATTGAGTGATGCCCACTAGGATATCTTTGCCCAATATTAAACTTGGAATAAGTGTTCCTTACCAGTGGTCTTATTTTTCCTTTATTAACTTTTATTACATGAAATTTTCACTAGGGCTATTACAGAACCCTCCCCCTTGGGGAACACTGTCCTCGGTGTTAAACCACACCAAGACCTCAGTAAAATTGCTAGAAAGAAAATGTACCGCCCATGGAGCTTTATAGCTTAGCTCAATGCGGTATTTACAATGAAAGACTTGCTAAAAAAAAATCATCACGACAACGTGAGAAGATAAAAACCATAATAACATGACACCCATACCACTTATTGGAGCTTTATAACTTAGCTCATGGTGGTATTTACATCCATATATATTATACATATACCAAAACATCAGAAAAACATATGCCAAACATATACCAACATCAAACCAAAATCGCTTTGCCTCAATAGGCAAACAATGAAGGATGTAGGGCCTACATCTGATCCGCCATCTCCCATGAGCTTCTTTAGGCCCAAAGTGCTTCCAATGCACTTTAACTTGCTATATGGCTCTGCTCCTGAGCATGAGATATTTCCGTTACAATATGCACTGAGGCTCCAGCTATAACTCTCCTTCTTGCTCCACCTGCAATACAAACTAATCAATAACATGATCAACATCCTTTATATACTTAAGCAATGAAATATTGTAAACATCATGGAATTTCACTATTGGAGGCAGTGCAAGTCGATGTGTCACTGGTCAAATCCTCTTAAGGATCTCGAAAGGCCCGCAATACCATGGTGCAATTTGGCACATGAACCAATCCTCAAAGAGATTTTCTTGGGTCTGATGCACAAATAAACATGCTCCCCAACCTGAAACTCCTTGAACACTTTGTATTGTTGATCTGCATAACTCTTTTGTTTATCCTGTGTTGCCTTTAGATTCTTCTTTATAACCCACATTTCCTGCTCCATGTCTGCCAACATGTCCGGTCCAATAAGTACCATGTTCACTGGATCACTCCAGCTGACAGGAGTGTACACATTTTCCCATACAATGCCTCAAAAGGACTCATCCTCATTGACTCTTGATAACCGTTGTTGTATGCAAACTCAACCAATAGAAGATACTCCTCCCGTTTCCTCTACCAGTGCATCATGTACATCCTCAACCTATCCTCCAAGATCATGTTGACCCTCTTGGTCTATCCATATGTTTGCGGATGATAAGATGTACTGATAGCCAATTCTCTACCCAAGCCTACAAATAGCTCCTTCAAGAACTTGGAAGCGAACTTTTCATCTCTGTCTAACACAATCTTCTTTGGAACAGCATGCAGTCTCACTATATTTTTGATGAACACCTTTGCTACCTCGTTAGCTGAATATGTAGTCTTTACTGGAATGAAGTGAGCTACCTTGGTCAACCTGTCAAGTGCAACCATAATAGAATCATTCTACCTCACTGTCCTCAGAAGAACTATAATGAAATCCATGGAAATGACCTCCCATTTCCATTCTGAAACCGCTATAGGTTGTAGTAAACCACCTGGATGCTTACATTCCACCTCAACCTATTGAAAATCTAAACATCTAGACATGAACTCTGCCACTTCCTTCTTCAAATTCGGCCAATAGTAGAACTTATTTACCTACGTCAACATCTTCTGATATCCTGGATGACCCGAGTATGACTTGGCATGAAACTCCCTCAAGATAAGCTTCTTGAGCTCACTGCAATTCGACACATAGATCCTATCTCTAAATCTCACCAAACCATCTGATGTTAGTCAGCATCCCAATCACTTGTACATGTACCTTCACCTGTACCTACACTTGTACTTGTGCTCTGTTGTGACTTATGCATAATCTCCATTCATTTTTCATCATGTTGTTCTGCGTACAAGATCCTATCCTGTAACTCTATCCCATAAGAGCTCATATCTTCTATATGATTTACCTGTATCTTCCTGCTAAGAACATCTACAAACCAGTTCTCCTTCCCTTTGATGTATCTAATCTTAAATTCGAACTCACTAAGGGTAGCCAACCATCTCACTTGCTTGGCATTTAGATTCGGTTGATAAAGAAAATACCTAAACCCACTGTGATCACTCATCAATGTAAACCTCCTGCCCAGAAGATAGTGTCTCCATGTCTTCAATGTATGTATAATTACTGCTAGCTCAAGATCACGAGTTAGATAGTTTTACTCATGCTCATTCAGTTTCCATGACTCATAGCACAGTACCTATCCTTCTTGCATGAGAACTCCACCAAGTCCTCTCTTGCAAGCACTTGTACACACTACAAACTCCTTGTCTGGATCTGCAATCTTTAGCACTGGTGCATGTGTCAACAAGTGCTTAAGCTGCTAAAAACTAGCCTCACAATCTTTTGTCCATTTGAACTTCTTACCTTTCCGCTAAAATGATGTGATAGGATATGAAATGCATGAGAAGTTCCTAATGAACTTCCTGTAGTAGTCTACCAATCCCATGAATGATCTCACCTCATCCACATTCTTAGGAGCTGTCCACTCCATGATGGCCCTTATCTTTTCTGGATCCACTGTTATACCATCCTTGGAGACAACATGCCCCAAATAATGTACCTCAGTCTGAAAGAAGTTTCACTTACTATGTTTAGCATAAAACAGATGCTCTCTTAGCAACCTCAACACTGCTACTAAATGTCGACATGTTCTTCATCATTCTTAGAATATACTCATATGTCATCAATGAATACAATAAAAAACTTGTCCAAATAAGGATGTAACACACTATTCATCAAACACATGAATGTAGTTGGAGAAGTAGTCAAACCGAATGGAACAACAACAAACTCATAATGTCCATACCTGGTCTTGAATGCAGTCTTGAAGATATCCTCTTCCTTGTTGCGTACCTGATGGTATCCCAATCTCAAGTCTATCTTAGAGAACACTGCTACTCCCTTCAACTAATCCAACAAATCATCAATCCTCGGAAAAGGGTACATGTTCTTGATCATTACCTTCTTTAACTACCTGTAGTCAATGCACAATCTGAGAGTGCCATCTTTCTTCTTCATGAACAAAACTAATGTGCTCCAAGGTGATACACTTGGACTATTGTACCCCTTGTCCAACATTTCCTTTAGCTACAACTTTAACTCAACCAAATCAGGTGTGCTCATCCTGTAAGGTGATTTTTATGTTGGCTACCCTTGGCACCAACTCAATAGAAAAATCTACCTCCCTATGAGGTGGCAACTCTATAATGTCCTCAAGAAATACATCTTGAAACTATTGCAAAACTAGGTACCTTCTTAACACATCGACATCTTCAACCTCCTTACCCTTGTCAATAGAAATGTGTACTACAAACATCACACAACTTTTTTGCAACTGTGCTTGGCCTGCGTAGCGGTAACCATCCTCACTGATGTAGGCTTCTTCTTTCCCTACAAAGTCCTCTTTTCCCCACTATCATCCACACACTCAATGGCCTTGTTGAAGTAATCCACTTTGGTTCTGAAGGTATAGCCAATCCATACCCAACAACATACTATATAATCCCAATGGCAATACATTCAAATGTGATGTTGTAGGCATACCATTTAACTCAAATGCACAATCTCTCACCCAATGGTGAACTCTCTTCTTCGTACCTGTAGCCAACCGTACCAACCAAGATTTTGCATGCACTTCTTTTCTCAAACCACACTTATCCACTAGGTCAAGATTAATATATCTATAGTTATATACAATACCAATTAAAATAGAAACAACTTGATCACAAATCTTACTGTCCATCTTAATGATTGATGCCTGATGGTCCGCCTATTTGTTGTCCACAACTACATATATTCAAGGAATGCTATGACCAACATCACCAGCTCTATGTGCCTCCTGAGAACTATAGATATGGGGTCTACCACCACTCTAATACTACAGAAAATCCCTCTTACGATGATCCTTACTGCATATCCAGCACTGCAATGGTTCCCTACCACCACCTCTAGCTTTCTACTCTCCATGTCCTTTCTCAGTTGTATTGAACCTCTTGTAAGGAACTTCATTTTCTTTCTCACTTGCATATTGAGGTCTTCCTCTCTTTGGTGGCCATTTTCCTTTATCTTTCTCATTTATTTTCAAGTCATGCTGAGGCTCAACTTTACGCTTTGACCACTCATAAAAATGCTTCAACTTTCAGATGGCCTCCTCCAAAGATCTAGGCTCATAGAACTCAATCTGGTCCCGATATGCAACTGGAAGTCCACTAATGAATCTTAGAACCTTCGCTTTCTCCTCCTTAAGGTAAGGCGCATTTCTCAACAACTCAAAAAAACTACTAGTATACTCATCATCTATCATAAAACCCATCCGCAACTCATAAAAATCCTTAGCTATGTCATCATAGTACTTCTCAAACAAGTACTTATTCTTGAAGAGCATTTCAAATGCATGCCAATTCAAATCCTCCTCATGTATACCTTTGACATTCTTCATGTCTTCCACCAAATATCTGCCTTACCTTTGAGACTGAAAGTTGCTATCTTTGCTTTCATGTTTTTTAAGTAATCCTGCAATCGAAAGAAATTTTTCATACCAAGAAACCATGCCTCTGCATCTTGCGATTTATTCATATCTCCATCAAAGGTAGGTAGCTTCACTTTCTTAAACTCATATGACAAGTATCCTTATCACTCCTCCTGTAAGGATGATGACGATGATGATCATGATGCCTATCAGAACCAGAGCTAGAATAGTACATGTGTTTATCATCTCTCCTATCTGGAGTTCCCAACAACATGCCATCTATGATCTTGTCATATCTATCCGACATGTGTCTACTATAAGATCTACTGCCATATGCCCCATTAATTTTGTCCTCATGTCCATGGCTGATTTGAAGTGGTACCTGTCACTGCAAATCTGACAAACTCTGAATTAGTATCACATTCACCTCTGCTTGGTTCTCTTATTCCTGCATGATTTTATCATTGTCTGACTTGCAACTACTTATTCCTTCCTTTAGGCTTCTCAATGTGTCTTCCAAGTCATAAGAGTGCCCTGCACCATGCTACCCATATGATGCATAGGGAGATTCTATGTAGTCTACCACATTTCTAGCCATCTTATCTCTTTCCTGCAAGGCATAATATGCCAGCTAAACCAAATCACAATAAACCAACGTACATTAGCATAATTCAGGGAGGATACCTTGTCTTCAATATCATAAAATTACTGTGATAGATGTATAACATAGTCATAACAACATATAGACATATATCGAATAAGTGTATCAACGCATAAAAAACGTTCTAGCTAGGGTCCAGTCATCAATACAAGGCCATATCAACAATTTATGCTATGACCTCATGCATGACAACAACCATTACTCCATTGCACACATTGCCACATGCAACTATCAACATGCATAAGCAATGATAATCAACTACACATATATATAAACCTGTCGAGCATAAGCGATCAATTCTTGTAATCAACCTACAAGACTGATACCTGTAATCAAAACATTCAAGAATGCAACCTAACATACAAGGATGTATTCAAGTTGCATATAATCATATAAACAATCATATACTTCAGATGATGCATCCCACAAAATCACATCAAGTTCCTCATGACAACCTTACTACAATCATTATTAACATGATGAAATGCAATAAGCACATGGAATGCAAGTGTGAGTGACACACATGCAACTAACATGCATGCATGACTGAGCACCTTCACCCAAGGAGAGTGCAACCATGCTCTGATACCAATCTACACGCTTTCCTCCTAGGTCCACCTAAGCAACTGACCAGCTGGGGTAAACATGCGATGAGAGAGGCTACTATAAGGGATTCAACTTACTTGGTGACCTTAAGGAAATGGAATTGACGGAACATATCAAACAAACCCATCCACATAAATAACAACACCCTCAGGAGACATGTCAGCCAGTCAAATATCCTGTCCCTGAGTCCCACTAATGATTTAAGCCTTTTAATCCCTGGTCACTCTCATGCTATAGGAAAGACAATGACATGAAGTCAAAGTCCCTCTCATAGGCCTGTCTACCAGTGTCCCTGGAATTTTTACAACAGACCTGTGCTAGTGTCCTTGAGATTTGAGCCACTTTTACGGCCTAGAATCACAACCTCTTACCAGAACTTGTTATAACCTTTAAAATCCATCAAAGACGTGATGATAATATAAACAAATCAAAAATCAACCTCAAGACTAGGCCTGAGCATCCCCAACTGGGACTGACATTCTATCAAACACTTGGCATCAATGCAACCTACAAGTCTATGATACAAGACAGAGAATAAATAACTTAAAGAACTTATCAAACATAACTAGAAGGATTACCTCCTTCTCCATCGAACTATTATATCATCAATTAGGTCTTGTATCTATCCATTCAACAATTACAAGTAATTACATGACATAACCATGACATGAACCGATGGTTTAACCATGCTTATAACCAACATAAAACCATATACATATCAGAGGTATGAAAACCATTAAATCTGTTAGCACCTAAATCCGCCTTAGGCTAAAGGAAGGCAAAATTCAGGGTGACCACAAACCACGCTCAGTCTGGTAGCTAGCCCTACCAGAACAGGAGAGGGCTCTCTCCGAGTCACACTCAGTGAATAAGTGAATGAAAAGGCCTAAGATGACTTACAGTGAACTACTTGTCTTAGGCTAGTAAGTGAAAATGAAAATAAGAAGTGATTTTAATGAATGACTGTGTTTCTTGGATGTTATGGGACCATTGGACCTCAATGACCAGAGAACTTAATACAAAGGCATGGATTATTTCATGAGGCAAGGTAGGCGGAAAGCATAACAATTTAGTTTTAAGATATGGCAAAATGGAGAGATTGATTTAGAGGGTGAAAAGGGCATGGACAACATGAATCCTTTTCAGCAGAAGAATGAACACTGTACATGAAATTTTCCCACAAGCAGAGAAATAAAATTGAATTCTACCTTAGCTAACTTAGAAAATTTCAATGGAAATGAATATGAAATGAGCTATGAAACATAACAAGATACATATGAAACATAAGAGACACATTTGCTACACTCACAACCACATGAATCTCATGAAACAGAGCCACTGCCTTTCATTAATCCTCTGTAAAAAATATACAATGCAGAAACAAAGTTTCTTTCCCACAGTCTCCCAGAAGTTACAAGCCAACCAACCCTTTGCAAATGGTTTGCATACAATATATAGAAAGTGTTATGAAGAGATAGAATGCCCAAGGGTTGGGGAGTTACTCGAATCATTGCAAACTGAAGGTGGAGATCCAAACAGTAGCTACAGGTGCAGCGCCACAAACATGACAAATGGCCTAGGTGGCCCTTTGCCTTCCTTTGCCACTTGGATAACTGACAATCTGGAGTGAAAATACTTATAAAACCTCCTTAGGTGCCGAAAAACTGAAGTGCATATGAGTGGGCCCACTTACAAAAAGTCGAGAAGCGAAATTTCGCGAAATAGAGGCATTCTGGACCTTTTTCCTATATGCGCCGCGCCCTTTTCCTGTATGCATCGCACCACTTTGAG
Organism: Pinus taeda; assembly: GCA_000404065.3. NCBI lineage: Eukaryota > Viridiplantae > Streptophyta > Pinopsida > Pinales > Pinaceae > Pinus > Pinus taeda. The sequence continues at coordinate 25,868 of APFE030429971.1, read as the reverse complement.
GCACTTTCTGGAGTACAAAATGTACCCAAGTGTGCTCATTGGAAAGCCTGTCCTGTCTACTTTCCAACCCAAGTGGAATGTTTGAATTTGGAGCTTACTTGCTCCTCCAAATCTTCATTCTCCCAAGACTGCTTCCTGTGTGTCAAAATAGGGCAGTGAGGCCATTTTTGAGTGTATTTTTCCCTTTTGGTGGCCAAGATCTTCTACAAATTTCTTGCTCCTAGTGCCAGTAATTTTTATTTTGCATGTCGAATCCAAAAACGCAAACCATTTCTCATTTGGAGCTCCCAATCTTACACGACTAGCGCGACACGTATAGAGAAAAAACTTGTGTTTGTGCCAAAAATTTTTCATGTGACCAAAATTTCCCCAAATTCCTTGAAATTTGGGCTGAAAGTCCTCTATGAAGTACTATGTTGTGCCAAGGAAGCTTCAGCCAATATTCGAAGCCGATCTTGTTCTTTTGCCTCTTTTGGCTCTTTTGTTGCTTTGCTCAATTTAGCCTTCAAGCTCCTTATTCAGGCCTTTGTGCTCATGTTCCGTGCCCTGTAATGACAAGCCATCCTCCTCAGTATGGTTTTGTCTCCGTTCGCCTTCTCCAGTAGTCTCTCCAGGTGTATATTGACCCGCTCTAACCAGGTCTCACGGTCGTTATTGATCTCTTGCTCCAAGGTAGTGAGCTCAATCCTCCTTTGCTGGGCAGCTTGGCGATGCTCACTAATGTTTTGTAACTCCCCGATCGCTTGCTGATCCTCAGGCTGTTTGTTTCTCTACTCTAGATACTTGATGACCCATCTAGCTCTCTCCATATTGAGTATCAAGTCGTGTATCTCCGAGTCCTGCTCCTGAATGGTCATCCATAAGTTTGGCATTTTCTTCCTCTACAGTTGTCGGTTCTGTATCTGTCTCATCATCATGAAGGAGAACGAATTCGGTCTCTCGTTCACCTGATGGCTCACCTGAAAGCCCCTCCTCATGCATTGGCTCCTTACCTCTGTCATGTTCCTGTGTCGTCGATGCCGGAAGCGAGGCCCCTTCCACCCTGGGTGGAGATAACACTCGCTTTGCTGCTGCAAACAAATGCCTACTGCCTCTCTGATAGGTGATGAATTCTGGCACACTAGCAGTCTCATGGCGCTCATAACCTCATAGTCTGATGAATGCTCAGATTCCATGACTTCTATATAAAATACCTTTGAGGACAAGAGGACTGTTGTTTATGAACTGTACTTAGGCTGCCTTTTGATGATGGTGAAGCTGGGTGTTGTTTTTGTGATATTTGCCACCAAGGGGAACAATGAAACAAAGGGAGTATTAGGAGGGGAGTAATGTGATGGGAGTAGGGAAGTTTGTTTAGGGATATGTAGGGGGTTTTGGGTATTTGATAGGGTAGGGTTTTTGGAGTTTTGACAAGGTAGGGTTTGGGGTTTTAATAAGGTAGGTTTTTGGGGTTTGTATTGACCAAATAGTGGAGGGATAAGGAGTATGGTTTTGGTAGTATTTTAGGGCAGTGATAATAGGAAAAATGTCATGGGGGATAAGGAAAAATGGTAAGGAAGCGAAAATTGAGACGTGGCATCAACATCACGATTATACAACCCTAGCAACAATGGTTTTTTGGTGTCTTCTTGTGGTTGACTTTATGAAATTTGTTGCATTCAATCATAGGCATATAACCACCAGATCACTCATAAAATTTGATAAACAAGTGATGTTATGGAGCCTACCTTGCAATTTGATGGGATTCATAGGAAACTTGAGGCAATTTGGCACAATTTCAGGCCTTTTAGCCCTGTGCGCCGTGCCCTCTATGTGCGTCGCGCTCCTGGGTATATGTGCCGCACTCCCTCTGTGTGCATCGTTCCCTTTTCCAGGTGACTTTTGGAGGCCTTTCCGGTGTCCAAATTGGGCACAGGATAGTGCATTGGAAAGGTATTTGAGTTGACTTTTGAACCCAACTAGAATTTTTTAATTTGGAATTTATTTGCCCTGTCAAAAATTAAATCTCCCAAGACTGGTCCAAATGTGCCCAGTGAGGCTGCCTCAAGGCAGAGTGCTGTTGCAGTCAACTTTTGAAGGTGTTCCTCAACTCCAAATTGAGCGCATAATAGCTCATTGGAAATGGATTTGTATCTAGTTATCAGTTTACTCATCAAGAAAGTCATTTAGGCAACCAAGCTAGGAGAAAATTTGATTTTCCCAAAGTCACTTCGGAGGTGTATCAATTCTCCCAAGGAGATTGTATTTTTGACATTTCTATAAAACCATGACACATGTGTAAAAAGTGAAGGATTATTTTCTTCCTTGGACTGTTTTGGATAAAAACCTCTCTCATTTTTCCCAAATTCATCTTGTCTTGCTCAAAAACATCATTTGAGTGAAAACTACCCCGATGTGTGGAACAAGAGATTTGTCGAAATGAAGTGAAATGAAGGGGATAGGGAGCTTCTAAATTCTTGAGGAAATTTTGGGAAGTATGGAGGGATGTTAGGAAGTAGGGGAAAGTGGAATCTCAGAAAT
>APFE030429971.1:0-21713 GCA_000404065.3 Pinus taeda | reverse complement strand
ACTTAGCTTTCATTAATTATAGGTAAATCTGACCATGTTCGAGACTTCCACATACCACCTGACCTTAAACATGGCTAAAGCAAATCTCTCTTTCAGCTATTCACCCCCGTGCCATATTCCAAGCATGAATGTGGGATATCATATAACAACCAATCCATGAATAACCAAGGGAATCCAAAGGTTAAACCACCTCCACCATCATCAAACTGTGATCACACCAAAACCGGTACTCTGATCAGAACCAAACCAAACTTGGAATGCCATCCAGAATCCATCACTATCCTTGAGGAATTTTCTGTCTCCTTGTCTCTTAGGATTTACCACAATCCAATCTTGGATCACTAGGCCCTAAACCCCGAGACTAGTCTTTCTGGATTAACTGCAATCCAAACCCAGATCACTAGGCCCTAAACTGAGACTCCTCCCTGAGGCTTTACCATGTATCCCACAAAAACTGGTCAAGGGATTCCTAGGCCTTTGGGAATGAAACTTGAGACCACCTCCGTCTAGGATTCTGAAATCCATCCAACAAACCAAAGCTCAAAAACCAAAATAAACATCCCAACACCATAACATCCGTAAAAGGAAAGATTAGGATGAAAACCACTATCATAACCTGGAAAAACCATGCCACTGACAATAAGAGAACCATACACCAACATGCAAAGCCATGCATGTCCGAACCAGCTAGGAAATCACACATGAAAAAGGTTACCTGTAAGTATTCCTACTAAAGCTTCTTGATCCTGTTTTCCTTTCCTTGATCCTTGATTTCCTTCCTTTCCCTTTGCTTGCTTTTCCTTCCTTGATCCAAAGCTAGAGTGCTCCAAGAAAACTCTAAGTGACCATGAGTGAGAGAGAGAGAGAATAATGAGAGAGCTCCAAACTTGAATTGACAAAAGGTTACCAACTGTTCCTCAAGAGCCTTTTTATTAATAAGTCCTCTATTTTCTTCATTTTCCACTATTTTCCTTCAATTTCTCCTCACATGCAACCTATGACCTTTCACCTTACTTTCTCCTAATTTCCTTTATTTTCATAAATAAATGTGCCAAAAATGCATGCTTTCATTTTAATGCCTTTGCCAGTTTCCTTTAGCCATAAATACACATCTAGTGATGCCCACTGGGATATCTTTGCCCAATATTCAGCTTGGAATACGTGTCCCTTACTCATGGTCTTATTTTTCCTTTATTAACTTTTGTTACATGAAATTTTCACGAGGGTTGTTACAATTCTCTTGCTGCTTTTTGATTTAAAGTGAAGAGACCATTTTCATTTGATTTTTGGATTATTTGTTCAAAGAGAAGGTGACCATTTTTGGAATTGATCCAAGGATCTTTCAATTATAAGTACTTTCTATCCCATCTCTAGTTTCCATCTTAGTCCCTCAATAGTAATTGAAAATCCTTGAATAGTTGCTTTCCATATGATAGACCCATTCTTATGAGTTTTGATCATATTTTTTATCCAATCCAGAGTTTAGGAGGGGGGAATATATTTGGTGCTCATAATTGTTGCCCATAAACCCAAACCTTGAAGTATTCTCCATACTCCTTTAGCATCTAGGACCTATGAGAAAAAAATTAGATTCTTTAGACCCCATCCTCCTAGTGCTTTTAGAGATGAAATGAAGCACCATGTTAAGTGCACAAGGCCTTCAAAGTTCCTTTCCCATAGGAAACACGTTGTCTTCTATTTGATTCTATGAAGAATACCAAGAGGGACCCAGGATAACAAATCCCAATAAAAGGGAATATATTATATCATTACCTTTTAGAGTATCAACCTTCCATCTCTAAAGAGCCATTTATTACACCATGCAAGTATTCTTTACTCAATCTTGACTAGGATCAAATTCTAGATAGATTTTGGGCAATTGTTTGGCTTTAAGTGGAATTTGAGATATTTAATGGAGGCACCCAACTTTTCTGTATGAATTGGAAAGTCTTTGAGGATTATAATTTTTTCCTCCTTTGAGAGACCATTTTCAGAGAGAGGAATTTGAGAGATGCACCATCATCCCTGTAGTTGTGGAGAAAAGATCCAAGATCTATTTAAGAGTCTGAAATTATTGTAGGTTTCCATTTGAAAAGATAATGATATCATCTATGAAAAGTAGATGGGTGAGGAAACAATTGTGTGCTATTTTGGTTCCATGGAAGATGTCAATCTAGGAAATGATAATTTAATCAATTACGTTGTTCATAAACTTAGAAGCATATGATAATATGTAGAGAATTAGATTTAGACTTGTCACATTAAGAAATGGAAAATGATAATTTGTCTTAAAGACTAAAGCTAAGTTTTCTAAGTTAATTAGTATGAAAATTAAAAACTCTAAAACTCTAAATTGGAAAGATAAAGAAAACATGAAACAAAACTGTAACAACCCTGGTGAAAAATCCATTTAATAAAAGTTAATAAAGGAAAAATAATAACCACATTTGATGAGACATTTATTCCAAGATGAATGTTGGGAAAAATCATAGTGATGGGGATCACTTGTGAATGATTAATGGCTAAGGAAATTGGCGAAGGCAATGACAAAGGCTTTGGAAAGGCAAAATGGAATTTTGGCACATTTATTTATAAAAATAATGGAAATTAGGAGAGAAGGAAGGTGAAAGGTCACATTTTGCATGTGAGGAGGAAAATGAAAGAAAATAATGGAAAATGAAGAAAATAGAGGCCTCATTAATAAAAAGGCTTCCGAGGATCAGTTCACAGACTTTTGTTAGTTTAGTTTTGGATCTCTCTCTCTATTCTCTCTCTCATACACTTGGACACTTAGAGTTTTCTTGGAGAACTCCTACAAAGTATGGCATACTTGGATTTTTGGAGTAAGAAGGCAAAGGAAGACCAAGAAAGTGCAAGAGGACATCAAGATCAATAGTTACAACAAGTTTTCCTTACAGGTACCAAGTTGCATGTATGTTTTCCTCACTTGTTCATGTGGTTTATTGGTCATAATCTATCACTGGAATGGAGGATTGCGTAGATTGACAGTGAATTTGCCTAGCCTTGCCATTTCCTAGATAACCATGGTGTTGTGGGTTCATTTCTTTATTTCTCTGATTGATTATCATGTTTCCTTTATCTTCGGTTGACATATTAGTTCTTGGAAGCCCTGGTTGGACAAATGCTCTAGAAGTCCTGTAGTAGCTTGTGTTGAGTTAGTGGTCCTGGAAGCCTTGGTTTGACAAACACTCTAGAATCCCTTGGTGGGTTGAGTTACTAGTGTTGGAACCCTTGGTTGGACAAATGCTCTGGAAGCCCAATGACAGTTTTGGGTTTATAAGTTACTATTCCTAGAAGCCTTGGTTGCAACAAATGCTCTAGAGCCATGGAAGGCTTGGGTAGAGACCAATCGGGTGATGGTTTGTGATGTTTGACCATTAGGTGGAAACACTGTTTGATGGGTTGAGGTGGTTTGTCCTCTAGAAGCCCTGGATGGTTTGATTGATGTCTTTTATGATATCCCACATTCATCCTTGGAATATGGAATGGGGATGACTGGTTGAAGAGAGATATGGTTCATCCATGTCTATGGTCGAGTGGTTCATGGAAGTCCCACAATTGGTTTGCCTTTGCATTATTAATATGAGGTTATTTATCCGTGTTGATTCATGAGAATTATACTGGTTTATATGTGGATGATATGGGTCTTGTTTCCTTGATATTTTTGTTGTTATTATGTTGGTTATGAACATGTATTATGACAGTGGCTATGAATGGCTCTCATCATGTTTTTACTTGTAAACAAATTAAAAATGTTTCTATGGCCTAATGGATGAAACTGAGGCTAATTTGTTGAGGCATCAATTCTTCTCAGTGCTCAGATGAGTATGAGACCCCTATGCTCAGATTTGTTGTTTAAACATGTAGATTACATAATTGTGACATGTTTGACGAAATGCATGTCATGGCTAGTAGGGGTCCAGTCAAATCCTTGTTTAATTAATTGCATTTGTATAATTGTTTTGTTGTTATCTTTCAATTCTGAAAGTGTCATTTAGTTATGGGCAGTGACCTGGGCTCTGGGCCTAAAAACGTGGCTCAAATATCAGAGATGCAGGCACAACACTGAGCAGAAAAGTCCCTAGACGCATGCATACCCATGCTGTGGGAGCGTCTAAAGGCTCTTAGATGCATGATTGTCCATATCAAGGGAGTGATTGAGGGTTTAATGGTCTAAAAACTCAGTAAGACCCAAGGTCTAGTGACCTGAATGGTTGGGATGGCTCCTGGGAGTTTTGTTGTTGATATGGAAGGTATGTATGGTGTGTTTCCATCGATTCCACTTCCTTAACTAACACATAGGGAGTTGAATCATATCATAGTAAATTATTTTCACATGTTTACCCCAGCTGGATGGTTACTTGGGTAGGCATGGGAGGAGGGTGTTACAAAGTGGTATCAGAGCATGGTTCACCCCTTCAAGTGGATGGGTTGTGTGTTGGTCATGTATTCATGTCAGTTACATATGTGTTTCTTGTGTTGTCAGATCCTGTGTTTGTTTCTTTTGTATGGTATTGGTTATGGTTGTAGTGAGGTCGCCATGGGAAGTTTATGGTGTTGTTGTGGAGTGTGCCATCATGAGTGTATGGTTGATAATGCATTGTTTATGCATGTTAGTATTCACATCTGTTCAAGTGTACATTGATGTGGTGGTTGTTGTCATGCATGAGGTCATGGTATGTGTAGTTGATATGGTCATGCATTGATGACTGGACTCTAGCTAGAATGATGGTTATATTTCTATATTCTTATGTGTATATTTCTATATGTTGTCATGATTATGTTATACATGTATTACGCTGATTTGCTAATCTTGCAGGTGAGGTATCCTCCCTGAATTATGTTAAGGTATGTTGGTTTATTGTGATTTGGTCTAGCTGACATGATATACCTTGCATGATGAATATCAAATATGACTCTAAAGATGGTAAACTACTGTTCTCGAGACTTTCCCTATGGATTAGATGAGAAATGTGGTGTTGGGATCTCTTCTGATTTGGCAGACACACTAAGAATCTTAAAGGTAGAAATAAGGAGTTGTAAGGAAGACAATGACAGAATCATACTAGCACAGGTGAAAATATCAAAGGTAAATGCAATGATACTTTAGAGTTTGTCACAATTGCAGTGACAAGGACCACTTCGGATCAGCCATGAGTAGGAGGACAAAAATAATGGGGCATATGAAAGTAGGTCTCATGGTGAGTACAGGTGGGATATAGAGGACATGATGGCAGATGGAATATCCTTGGACACTCCAGATAGGAGAGGTGATAGACACATGTACTATTATAGCTTTGGATCTGACAAGTAGTATGATTGACATCGTTATCATCCATATAGGAGGAGTGACAGGGCATGTTCTCCAGATGATTTTAAGAAAGCAAAGCCACCTACATTTGATTGAGAGATGAAGAAACCATAGGATGCAGAGGCATGGTTGCTTGGTATGAGGAAGTTCTTTAGGTTGCATGATTACTCAGAGAACATGAAATCCATAATAGCTACATTTAGTCTCAAGGGCAAAGAAGATATCTAGTGGGAAGATGTGAAGAATTTCAGAGGTACTCATGATGAGGACTTGAGTTCGAGTGAGTTTGAGAGACTATTCGAGAAGAAGTATTTATCAGAGAGATACTTGGATGACAGGGAAAAATAATTCTATGAGCTAAAGATGGAACGGTGACAGATGAGGAGTACACTAGTAGATTCTTCGAGCTATTGAGGCATGTGCCTTACCTCAAGGAGGAGAAGGCCAAGATTCAGATATTCATCAGTGGGTTTCAGATGGCATTCAAAGACAAGATTGAGCTCGATGAGCCTAGATCATTAGAGGAGGTCATCCGAAAGCTAAAGCATTGTCATGAGAAATCAAAGCGCAGATCTGAGACGAAGCTGGACTAGAAAGGTAATGCAAAGAATAAAGGAAAATGGGACAAGAAGTGAGCAAGACCTCAAGATTCTAGTAATAAAGAGAATGCAATGCCATCTAAGAAGTTCAATGCATCTAACAGAGGACATGGACTTTGATTTTCGAAACAGAATAAGAATGAAGGTTGGAAGCCTTTGTAATGTTGGACTTGTGGAAATGATCATTGTAGGAGAGATTGTCCACAACATCAGGGTGGTAGACTGCAGATCTACAATGCTCAGGAGGCACAATCAATGGGAGATGTTGGGCAGAGTATTCCTAGGATCTATGTAGTGGTGGATAACAGACAGGTAGGCCATCAAGAATCTATCATTAAGATGGACGGTGAGCTTTGTGATCAAGTTGTTTGTATTTTGATTGAACCTGGATCTAATTATAGTTATGTTAATCCCGACCTAGTGGAAAAGTTTGGTTTGAATAAGGAAGTGCGTTCAAATTCTTGGTTAGTGCAGTTTGCTACATGCACAAAGAAGCGGGTTCATCACTGGGTAAGAGCCTGTACATTTGATTTGAATGGTTTGCCCATGTTAGCACATTTGATTACCATTGGGATCATACAATATGTTGTTGGGCATGGATTGGTTGTACCTTCATAGAACCAAGGTGGATTGTTATGACAAAGTCATTGAGTGCTTGGATGAAAATGGGGAACAAAGAGTCTTGTGGGGTAAGAAGAAAGAAACATCAGTTAAAATGGTGACAACTATGCAGGCCAAGCGTAGTTGTAGGAAAGGGTGCGTGTTATTTGTAGTGCACATTTCTAGTGACAAAGGTAAGGAAGTTGATGATGCAGATGTTTTGAGCAGGTACCCAGTTCTACAATAGTTTCAGGATGTATTTCCTGCAGACATTTCAGAGTTTCCACCTCACAAGGAAGTAGACTTTTCTATTGAGTTGGTTCCAAGGGCAGCTCTGACATCAAAGGCACCTTACATGATGAGTACACCTGAGTTGGTAGAGTTGAAGCTATAGTTGCAGGAAATGCTTGACAAGGGGTACATTAGGCCAAGTGCATCACCATGGGGTGCACCGATATTGTTTATAAAGAAGAAGGATAGTACTCTCAGATTGTGCATTGACTACAGATATTTAAACAAAGTGACCATCAATAATATATATATGTTACTGAGGATTGATGACTTGTTCAACTAGTTGGAGGGAGAAACAATGTTCTCGAAGATTGATCTAAGATCTAGATATCATCAAGTACACATTAAAGAAGAGGACATCTACAAGACAACTTTCCAGACCAGATATTGGCACTATGAGTTTGTTGTAGTTCCATTTGGTTTAACTAATGCTCCAGCTACATTTATGTGCTTGATGAATAGTGTGTTGCATTCATATTTGGACAAGTTTTTTATTGTTCTCATTGATGATATATTAGTATATTATAAAAATGAAGAAGAGCATGTTGAGAATTTAGCAGCAACATTGAGATTGTTGAGAGAGAATAATTATTGTATGCTAAGCTCAACAAGTGTAGTTTATTTCAGACTGAGGTACACTACTTGGGACACGTGGTTTCCAAGGATAACATAGTATTGGACCTAGAAAAGGTAAGACCTATCATGGAGTGGGAAGCTCCCAGGAATGTGGATGAGGTGAGATCTTTCATGGGGTTAGTAGCTTATTACAAGGGGTTCCTCAGGAACTTCTTGCAGATTTCTTATCCTATCACAACATTACAGAGGAAAGGTAAGAAGTTTGAATGGACAGAGGAGTGTGTTGCTAGTTCTGAGCAACTCAAATAGTTGTTGACACATGCACCAGTGTTAAATATTGCAGATCCAAACAAAGAGTTGTAGTATGTACATATTCTTGCAAGAGAGGACTTGGTGGAGTCCTTATGCAGGATGGATAGATGGTATGCTATGAGTCACGAAAACTGAATGAGAACAATCTTGACTACCCGACACATTATCTTGAGTTGGAAGTCATCATACATGCGTTGAAGATGTGGAAGCACTATCTTCTTGGAAGGAGTTTTATATTGATGAGTGATAATAGCGATTTGTGGTATCTATTTGACCAACCAAATCTGAATGACAGGTAGGCTCGGTGGTTGGCCACAATTAGTGAGTTCGACTTTGAGATCAAGTTTATCAAAGGTAAAGAGCATAGGGTGGAAAGTTTCACTTGAGAGTGGATGTGATGTTCTATTGAATTCTCTGAGCTGTGTTATGGACCTCCAACCACTAATATGCAACCCTGATTGTTTTATCATACCAAACTTAAATGTGAAATCACATCCACCCCTTATCGTAACTTTTGGAATACGACCTCCAATAAAATCCACTCTTTATGCATGTACCTTTCTCTCGTTGTCTATTTTTATTCTACTATGTGCATTTATTGTCATTTTTTTCTCCCTCGTATGAAGATCACATGTTTTACGCCCTTGTACAAAGGAAAATTAATATGATCGATTGACTTTTTTCCCACAGATTTCCAAAATATTTCTTTTGGTGTCAATGTTTCAATGCCCGAAAACTCTGATATATGTTTAATCAATATGCCACATTTTTTTAAAGATTGCAACTTAAAACCTCTCCGTGCATCTTGGTCTCGGTGGCTACTCTATTCATTAATCTAATCAATGGACTGACCATGTGTGTTTACTTTCGCTTTATTCTCGCTCCCACAAAATTGATGTGTTTTATGTCCTGGAACTTTTATTATATGCATTTATTAAAATGAGCCACATTGATATTCTGGAGTGGACTTTTTACTTGCAAGATATCAAAAAGGATTCTTCTCATGTCAAAGTTTCAAAATCCCAAAATCCCCATGTATATCTAATCAATATGTCACAATTTCCTTTGATTAAGGTTTGAAACTTATCCACACATCCTGACGTCGAGGACTATTCTATTCAATAATCTAATTAATGACCCACCTATGTGCATTTATTCTCACTTTACTCTCACTCAGACGAGCATCTTTGTCATTGTCTCTGTCATTGGTAACCCCATGACCTCTACCACAAGTCCTGAATATGATTTATTGGTCCCTCTGCTTAGCTGGTAGATGGGTGTGTGCTCTATTTAGTCTCTTCACATAGCATTATTCTGCTGATTTTTCGAGTTGCATTTTCTATTTTTCTTGTTGTGCTATTTCTGGTCTCTTGTTATTGCTACTACACATCGTGTTGTTGCCTTGAAATGGATAACTACCCCAGAATTTCAATAACAAATAGGTGAGAATTGAGAACCTGCTAACCATATCGCCTTCTGCACTCAAATGGAAAGTATCAATGTTTTCATATCGCATATATAGCTTAGAATATTATGTGTGTTTTCATAATGTGCAACACACCTGTCTATAGAGTTTCTGAAATGCCATATATAGACAACCAACTTATATGCTTAAACATTTCAATTTTCCTTTCCCCTTACCTTTGACTATTGGAAAGAATATAAATTTTAAATCTTTCTTCTTTCATTTCGCTCCAAGTATGCCAATCTCGTGAACAACGTGCTTGCTACTTTATTTTCACTTCTCTTCCAATGTTGATAGAATTTTACGAGCTTTCACCTTTCAGGACAATTCTTTTCCTTGTCACCATGGAAGTTGCCTTGATAATGAATGCCAACACTTTGTTGCTCGTTGGCTCTACATAAATCACACAATCGCTCCAAATCGTTGAACTCGACCTTCTTGCTTCCACAAAGACATCATCCCAACGCTACCACATTTCCCTCTTTGATGGTACCTCTTAGCACACAAATTTGCTTCTATCTCCTTACAATGGCCATGTCACCTGTGGTGCCCTCCAGTTGGGCTCGATTATCATTCTCAAATAATTCAGCTGCACTTTTTTTCAAAACTATGTGTTTTTTCACTTTTCACCATATTCTTGATGTTTTTATGTTCCTTCCTTCATTCTACCACTGTCACTCTATTAAATTGGAAACTAGGGCCCAACTCCATGTGGATCAGCTTATTTATGGCAGTTGATATTTTTATTGGATCTCTCTCATCGAGAGGTGTAGGATTGATCTAAAGATCATCTGATCTTGATATGTATTTATGGAGATATGAATTTATTTTGATTAAGGAATTATCATCAAGCCGACCAACAACTTGAGTAGGCTCAGAAGCTCAATAGACGTATCTATTCATCATCTACATGTTAGTATACATAGAAGAGGATTTGAAGTCATTTGGAAACTCACTTCAAGTGATCTCCTCTCCATGCCTTGGGTTTTTGGAGAAGGAGATACACTATGGATTACGCTGGCCTATGGTGCCCTAACTACTATGATGCCCTAATTGTTGTAATGCCCTAGCCAGCCACAGGCTTATGAGGATGCAAAAAAATCTTATATGTTGGACCTTATACGCTATCCATGGAAACGTTTATACACAGTTTATGAAGTTGTAGTAAGACCCTATGTGCAGTCACGGAGACATTCATACAATGTCATGTATACGCAGAACAATGTAGTCATGGTCAACGCTATTATGTATATGTAGAAGAACACATGTCAAAAGCAATGTAGCTATGAAGAGCCACAGTCATATATGGAACACACTCTATATGCACAAAGCTAGAGCACTTATCCACTGTCCACATGGTAGTTACAGTGATATAAGAAGCCGTTGTCATAAAGTGTAACCACAGCTGCTATGATATGGAGAGAGCCACAATCAAGGAGCAGAAAGCTGTAGTGATGGAGAGGGAAGGCCGCAATCAAGTGCAAGGGTGCCATGCAACCACGGTGAGCCGCAATCTTGATAAAGACTTATTAACACACAGTTAATAAAGGGTTTATACGCAATTACGAAGAGTCATACATGTAGTTCAACATGATACATTGTTTCATGGTGAAATCAAGGAAACTTGATGCACTATTCATAGTGAAACCCTATACGTTGTAATGAAGACCTATTAACGCTTTAATGGAGACCAATTAGCACAGTTAACGGAGACCTGTTAACGCAGAAGAACTTCCCTCTCTGAAATTTTGGATATAGTATTCACAATCTAAACATAAAGTGTAACTCAGGTACGAGGACCTGCATTCGTATGGATTCACATTGAATTAAGGTAACCTAGATTGATGGAACAGTAAGGTTCAAGGAGATTTGATGTGGACGCAGACTAAATACATATCTCGACATACCTGAATTAGATGACACAATGATGTATGGGCAGTATGATGTAGATCATGGACAACATGATGTATGGGTAGTGTGGTGTATGAGATCATGAGTAGCATGATGATGCATGATGCAACATAATGGTGCTATACGGTAAGGTGTAGCAAATGGACAAGATGCAGCACGATGATAAGTGAAGGAGTCACCTTGGAGAATCAGTTGAAGAAGAATGTCTTCAACTGATCTCATCGTTATACGAAATGATCTATGCTAGATCTATATAAGTCAAAGTGTTGACTTATGTTGTAAATGTACTCTCTCTCTCTCTCTCTCTCTCTCTTTCTCTGCTAAACTTTGAAGAACATAAAAGAAGAATTGATCAAGGGTTTCCCCACACATTGTAGGGTTTGTCCCTGGCTAGCGCCACATCTTGTGTCCTCTTGTCTTGGCTTGTCTTCTGCGATTTATATTCATGTTATATTTGTAGTTTACTTTAATGTTGATGTGATTACTAACGTTGAAAATTTAAATAAATTTCTCTGGCATAGAACATACCTAAAATTAACATGGTATCAGAGCTGAGGCGAAGACAATGCCCAAGCAAGAGTGAAAGAGCAATCACCAAAGACAGTTGGGACAAGGAAAAAAGGATCAATGGGTTCCTCATCCCTATTCAAATTCACCGAGGGTGAAGTGGAAGCAGAGAATACTATGAGAATAGCGCAACTAAAGTTTCTGATGGCCTTCGTAAAGATCACTTCATTAGGAAGTACGAATCTAAGGGTGGAAGAAAAGGCAAGTGCCTTGGTTGCAATAACTTCGACCATCATACGAAGGAGTGTTCGAATGGCATAGACACATCTCTTGATGAAGATAACAATCATTCTAGGGACATCTTCAATGATCAAAGGAATGACTGGTAATGCAGGTCATCAAGGAAATGGTCGACTCTTCAAAGAAAGCAAGGAACCCCAGAATCTCTTTTATGTACCTGATTGCAAGAAGAACCTGATGTCCATCTTGAAAATGGAAGTCAAAGGTTTTAGGGTGGCACTCATCGATGGAAAGGTACGTGTTTGAAGATAGATTTTTCAAAGATGTTTTTGAGTTCAGGGTTGTATCAAGTTGCAGGAAGTCCACTGGGGACCATGTCCATTGACACAACACTGAAGGTTTGTGAGTCAGATGACGACAGAGATGCCTAAATTCAAAAAGGAGCATGAAGGTACATGTCTGAAATGTATCGAAGGAAAATATTATAAGGGGACCATTCCCCTCATGCAGTAGGTCCACAAGCTTGGAACAACCCGAGGAGTTTGAGACTCATGATCAAGAATCTCATGTATACAGGTGGAAGAAAGCCCTCTATGGCTTGAAGCAAAGCACCTTAGGCGTAGTATACAAGGATTGATAGCTGTCTGATGAAGTTGATATTCACTAGGAGTGAAACTCATCCAAACCATTACTCGAAGGTTGTGGATGAAAAACCTCTCATACCGACACCTATGTCTGACAGGTGCAGACCCTCTCATTTTAGGAGACAGAGGGAGTTGGATTTCGAATGTGGAAAGATAAACTGCAAGCCTATGACTACCTCGAGGATCTTAACTTTCAAGAAGTTATATGGTAGTGATGTTGGACCAGAGTTGGGAAATGCCTCTAAGTTTCATAAACTCATTCGCATTGATGTTCTTGGAAAACCTTCGTCCAAACATATGTGTTGCAGTTACCATGGTGAGCTCATATTTGGTTGAGTCTCACTGGATTGGTGCCAAGAATCTTCTGAGATATCTTCAGAGCACAATCTCTCATGGATTGAGATACACTGAGGGACATATAAAAATTGCATGATTATTCGAATGCAGACTGGTCAGTGAGTACACATGATGAATACCACTGTGATTCTCTGTGACAACCAGAGGTGGGATTCGATTATTGAGGAATCCCATATTTGATGATTTCTCCAGCAGATAGACATCAGATACTGCCTTATCTAGGATATGGTAAGTCGATGAGCAAGGAGGCTCCATCACATTGAGATTGATTTACAGGTCGCTGACATTTTGACAAAGCCCTGGGGAAATATCAAGTCTGTGATTTTCCCGTACAACTTGGATGTAGAATTTTTCCTACAAATCAGCTAGCTCTAATACCATGTAGAAATTTCACATGTAGAACAAACCGATATATGCAATGTCTTAAAGCATAATACTTGTTCTACTTCTACAAAACATTAAGCGGAAGCATAATCGAATTCATGAGCAACATCAAGTAGAAACATGCATAACTGATCAAGAGAAATCAATCACACATAACACAAAATATATCACTGGGGAAAGCACCAGCATAAAACCCCAACACTATATTATCAAGTGGAAATCCTCTTCAACATAAAAAAATAATCAGCTCAATAGCTATCCTAATCTCTCTGTACTATGATGATATTCAATCAGAAGATGAAAATCATGGACTACCTAGGCCTCAATATATAGGCCACAAGTCCTCCAATCTCCTATAATAGATCCTTCTCCATGCAAGGAATGCTTACTAGAAATATCCAAGCATCTGATAGTACACTATCCCACATCTGATCTCAACTGGGTCTCTGACAAAATTGACATGCATCAATTATCCATGAGTGAATTCTCAGTTATCTAAAATAATAGTTGTCACATGCATGCAAGCATTAACAAACTATATTTTATTATTTTAACAACTTGTTAAAATAATCTAACTGGACTTGACTATTTAGAACTAAGTCAACTGATTCTCTCATTATAGAACTCATACTTATTCCCTCAATCAGTGGAGGAAATTAAGGATAAATTCCTCAATCAATGGGACAACTCATGTGCATGCTCACAAAGACTTCAAATTCGAATTTCCTTAACTAATTAACTCAACTGAATTAATTAATAAATATTTCCAACTGCTGTTAAGACCAAAATTAATTTTACTTCCTATAGATAGACTAGGGACTGCTATAAATAGGAAGGGACCCAAAAATGTTGTTTTTAGAACTTTCTATTTTTAGAAGTTTCACCTCTCACCCAATGTGGCCAATGACCTCGCTGGCCAAATTGCTATTTTTAGACATGCTATTTTTTAGCAGGTCCATTTTTAACACATTCTAAATTTAACATTTTTTGTTGCACATTTTTCAACACTCCCTCTCAACAAGAAAGGAAGGCTTTCTCTCGAACCCGATCATGTAACTCTGGAATGTTCTGCATGCAACACGTCTACCTGGTCCACTTTCTCCAACAAAACTTGGAACAAAACACTCTCAACTGACCACTCTGTTGGGCTAGGAACATACTTTGATGCTGAAGCTCTACCTACTGCTGACAAGTGCTCCCTCTCTAACATCTCTGCTCCTGCAACATCTCCACGCATCTCACACCATTGCACACCTCTCTGTGTGACCTAGCACTGTGCAAAACACTTGTGCCTCTCGCATCATTGTAGCCTGCTAGCTATGCGGTGTCTTGGAATTCCTTGCACTATCGCTCTCTCTGCTGCTCCAGCCGCATCTGTCTCTACCCAATCAGTGAGTTCCTACTACTCCACATCGGGGCTCCAGTAGCAATGTCTCATCCAAGAGGTTGAATACCTCAAGGATCTTGCCCCTCCTCCTTGGGACGATCACCCTACATCACCCCACCTCTTACCTGGAGGTATGGTTGCATGTGATCCCTCTGCCCACTTGGCTCGAAGTTTCCCCCTATTGGAGGTCTCTGCATGAGTAGATGTCTCTACTTCATTTCCTCTCAGTTTCTCTAGTTGTGGCTACTCCACAACCTCTTGAAGCTTCTGCACCAATCGTGGCTCCTCCACAATTGTCTAAGACTTCTTCTGGCTCTGCATGTTGAGAGGTAATTTACTCTCCCTCTCAACTGCCAAGTATCTAACCTTTGCCTTTCTCCTAAATGCTTTGCATGCAACTTGTAACTCAAGTGTATACAGGTTCTTGGCTAGCACACCAATCTATTTCCACTTTCTCGCCGTCACAAAATTTTCTAGAAAAAGAGCTGATTTTAAATCAGCGATATCTCCCTTATTCGAACTCTGATTCAGTCGATTTTTTTTTTTTTTTTTGGGTATTTTTCCACAAGGAATCCAAATATGCTATTTAATTTCTGAAAATTTTGTACAAAAAATTTCAAATCTGCTCTGCAAACTCTCGACTCAAAACTTTGAAATCTCCTCTCAATATACTGTTCTCTCCTTGATCACTTGTGCTCTGATACCATGTAGAATTTTGTAGAATTTTTCCACAAATCAACTAGCTTTGATACCATGTAGAATTATGTAGAATTTTTCCTACAAATTAGCTAGCTCTGATACCATGTAGAAATTTCACCTATAGAACAAACCGATATATGCAATGTCTAAAAGCAAAATACTTATTCTACTTCTACAAAAAATCAAGTGGAAGCATAATCGAATTCATGAGCAACATCAAGTAGAAACATGCATAACTAATCAAGAGAAATCAATCACACATGACACATAATATATCACTGGGGAAAGCACCAACATAAAACCCCAACACTGTATTATCAAGTGGAAATCCTCTTCAACATACAAAAAGAATCAGCTCATTAGCTATCCTACTCTCTCTGTACTATGATGATCTTCAATCAGAAGATGAAAATCATGGACTACCTAGGCCTCAATATATAGGCCACAAGTCCTCCAATCTCCTATAATAGACCCTTCTCCATGCAAGGAATACTTACTATAAATATCCAAGCATCTGATAGAACATTGTCCCACATCTTATCTCAACTGGGTCTCTGACAGAACTAACATGCAACAGTTATCCATGAGTGAATTCTCAGTTATCTAAAATAATAGTTGTCACATGCATGCAAGCGTTAACAAACTATATTTTATTATTTTAACAACTTGTTAAAATAATCTAACTGGACTTGACTAGTTGGAACTAAGTCAACTGATCTCTCATTATAGAACTCATGCTTATTCCCTCAATCAGTGGATGAAACTCATGTGCATGCTCACAAAGACTTCAAATTCAAATTTCCTTAATTAATTAAGTCAACTGAATTAATTAATTAATATTTCAAACTGCTATTAAGATCAAAATTAATTTTACTTCCCATGGATAGGCTAGGGATTGTTATAAATAGGAAGGGACCCAGAAATTCTATTTTTAGAACTTTCTATTTTTAGTATTTTCACCTCTTACCCAATGTGGCCAATGACCTCATTGGCCGAACTGCTATTTTTAGACATGCTATTTTTAGTAGGTCTATTTTTAGCACATTCTAAATTTAACATTTTTTGTTGCACATTTTTCAACATTGGTGTCGTCAAGAGAGGCTTTTTCTCGGGCCTTGCATGTTGCATACATTGATTTCTGGGAGCTCTGGGGGCTTGCAATTCTTATTGGAACAACATACGGCCACAGGGTGACTCACCCTCCCTTGGTGGTGCGCATTGGAACAAGATGATTCGCTCTATTGTAGGACAAGATGATTTGCTCTCTTATGGGACAGGATGATTCTCTCTCCTGTGTAGCAGGATGATTAGTTCTCTTGTGAGGTCTAGATGATGTGTTCTCCATGACAAAATTGTAGTAGGATGATTAGTTCTCCTGCGAGGACAGGATTGATTAAGTTCTCCTGTCGAGGCATCCTACCCAGGCAGTCTGGGACTCATGGGAAGTACCTCTCATCTGATCAATGAGCAGGGAAATGAGGATAGGGACCATAGTAGTACCAATGGACGCATTATTGTATCTACCGTACTCCCTCTGCTAGGATGACCATCATTGATTTGGGATCAATGAGACTGGTCTAGGACTAGTGGTACATACTCTGAGACTGACCTTGGGTCAATGCAGGACTGGTTTGGGACCAGTGAGAGTGGTACATACTATGACACTGACTTTGGGTTAGTTGAGATTGGTTTGGGACCAATGGTACACTCTCTGAGACTGCGATACTGGTCTGGGACCAGTGGTAGGAGTGGTACCCACTATGACATTGACTTTGGATTAGTTGAGACTGGTCTGGGACCAGTGGTACGCACTCTGAGACTGACTTTGGGTCAGTGGAGAATGGTATGAGACATTCTCAATCAATTCTTCTTATTCATAGTTCAACAGAGCTAAGTTGAGCAAAACAGAGCCAACATAGTTGAGCAGAGATGAGCAGAGCCAGTAGAACCAGCAAGGTAGAGCCAACAGAGCAGAGCCAACAGAGCGAGCTGAGCAGAGCAGTGCAGTGAATTGATGGCAGAAATAGTACAGTTAGACATATGGATCAGCAAATGGAGTTCTCCCAAGTTGAGAGGGAGTGTTAAATTGGAAACTAGGGCCAAACTCCATGTGGATCAGCTTATTTATGGTAGCTGATATTTTTATTGGATCTCTCTCATGGAGAGGTGTAGGATTGATCTAAAGATCATCCGATTTCGATAAGTATTTATGGAGATATGAATTTATTTTGATTAATGAATTATCATCAAGCCGACCAACAACTTGAGTAGGCTCAGAAGCTCAATAGATGTATCTATTCATCATCTACATGTTAGTATAAATAGAAGATGATTTGAAGTCATTTGGAAACTCACTTCAAGTGATCTCCTCTCCACGTCTTGGGTTTTTGGAGAAGTAGATACACTATGGATTACGTTGGCCTATGGTGCCCTAACTGCTATGATGCCCTAATTGTTGTAATGCCCTAGCCAGTCGTAGGCTTATGAGGATGCAAACAAATCTTATACACTGGACCTTATATGTTGTCCATGGAAAATTTTATACATAGTTTATGAAGCTGCAAGAAGACCCTATGTGCAGTCACGAAGAAATTCATACGATGTCATGTATACGTAGAATAATGCAGTCATGGTCAACGCTCTTATGTATACGTAGTATAACAGTCACGGAAACTCAACGATTTCATGTATATGCAAAATAATGCATGTCAAAAGCAACGCAACTATGAAGAGCCGCAGTCATATATGGAACACAGTCTATACACACACAACTGGAGCACTTAGCCACTGTCCACATGGTAGCCGCAGTGATATAAGAAGCCACTGTCATAAAGGGTAACCGCAACTACTGTGATATGGAGAGAGAAGAGAGCCATAGTCAAGCCACAAAAATCTGCAGTGATGGAGAGGGAAGGCCGCAGTCAAGTGCAAGGTTGCCACGTAACCACGGTGAGCTGCAATCTTGATAAAGACTTATTAACACACAATTAATAAAGGGTCTATATGTAGTAATGAAGAGTCATTCATGCAATTCAACATGATACGTTGTTTCAAGGTGAAAATCAAGGAAACCTGATATGCTATTCATAGTGAAACCCTATATGCTGTAATGAAGACCTGTTAATGTTGTAATGGAGACCAGTTAACGCAGTTAATGGAGACCTATTAACGCAGAAGAACTTCCCTCTCTGAAATTTTGGATATAGTAGCCACAGTCTAAATGTAAGGTGTAACTCAGGTACGGGGACCTGCATTCGTATGGATTCACATTGAATTAAGGTATCCCAGATTGATGGAACAACAAGGTTCAAGGAGATGTGATGTGGACGCAGACTAAATACATATCTCAGCATACCTGAATTAGATGACACAATGATGTATGGGCAGTATGATGTAGATCATGGACAGCATGATCTAAGGACAATGTGATGTATGAGATCATGAGCATCATGATGATGCATGATGCAGCATGATGGTGCTACACGGTAAGGTGCAGCAAATGGATGAGATGTAGCACGATGATAGGTGAAGGAGTCACCTTGGAGAATCAGTTGAAGCAGAAAGTCTTCAACTGATCTCATCGTTATACGAAATGATCTATGTTAGTTCTAGATAAGTCAAAGTGTTGACTTCTGTTGTAAATGTACTATCTCTCTCTCTCTCTCTCTCTCTTTCTCTAATGAAATTTGAAGAACATAAAGGAAGAATTGATCAAGGGTTTCCTCACACATTGTAGGGTTTGTCCCTAGCTAGTGCCACATCTTGTGTCCTCTTGTCTTGGCTTGTATTCTGCGATTTATATTCATGTTCTATCTGCAATTTACTTTAATGTTGATGTGATTGCTAACATTGAAAATTTAAATAAATTGCTCTGGCATAGAACATACCTAAAATTAACACACCCCGACTAATGTCGTGTTGCTTTTATCTTTCTTTCATTCTCTTCAGGACTTCTTAAATTATTGAACTAGAAATTCTCAAACATTATGCAACTTTGATTGGGAACCCAAACCTTCTTCAAATTGTACAAACATCGACATACCATCCGACCTCTTCAACATCACACACCCCCGCCTCTTCTACTATTGTTTCAACACATGATTTTGTGTCTTCATCAACTCAATTTTCCTTTGCTCTGCTTGCTGCCAATCCATTCATGGCACTAAGCCCCTATTGTAAACAATGGTTAATCCAGGGTAGGGTGCTTGGAAAAACATCTGTTCGCTCCTACAAAAATGCTCAAGGGTCTGGAAAGGTATTTGGATTTGACCTCATTGATTCTGCCAATGATATAATCCATCTCTCTACCTTTGGTGATCTGGAAGATTATTTGCATGACCTTGTCCAAATTGGGAAGCTCTACATGATTTCAATGGCACTGTGAAACCAAAAAACACAAATTAAAACCATCTGGATAGAAAATGGGAAGTCTCCCTCTTTGCAACTTACATTGTTGAACCTTCCTTAGATGATGTTTCAAAAATTCCTTTCCATCATTTTCGTTTTAAATCTATAGATGAAATCAGATTTGCAAACCTTAGCTCAATTGTCAACATCATTGGCATTGTCAGGTCCACTTCTCCAGCTTCCACCATTCGTCAAAGAGATGGTTCTGAAACACCTAGGAAAACTCTCACCTTTGAATACAAGTATGGATATTGTATCGACATTACCCTATGGGGGGAGAATCGCCACACCTTGGGAAAGAAACTCGTTGAACTCGCCTCTTTTGGTGCTTCGACTGTGCTTGCAATCAAAGGGGGTCACACAACTGACCAACCAGCCTCGTACTGGATGCCGCCATTCTAGAGACTAAACAACTCCAATCATGGTTTCATCAAAGAGACAACTTGGCCTCTTCACCATCGTTAAGTATAAAATTCTTGAGAAATTCCAAGTGGGGCCACTCATAATGTACAATTATCAACCTCATAGACTCACATCCCATAGAAAAACCAACATGGTTCTCTATTCGTGAACCATCACCTCTATTGACATGCAAGATTTCTACTTCCTTGCATGCCCTCTCTTATTTGATGGCATGCAATGCATGAAAAAAGTTTTCAACCAATCAAATGGAATGTGGCACTACACAAAATGTGGTATGGCCTTCCCGAAATGTGACTATCGGTATGTGCTGAAATTTGAAATGCATGACCACACAGGTGTACTGGAAAATGTCATCACATTTGACAATGCTACAACTGAACTCATGGGTGTCCAAGTAAAAGACTTCTTCATACTCTCCAGTGATCCTGGTGTTATCCACAAGCTTGGTGCAAGGGTTTCATGTCGTCCTTTCCTCTTCACATTGTGTGAAAAAAAAAATATTCAATGGTTGGATCGTTTGAATTTTGTAATAATCAATTCAAAGGAAATCACCTATATCTTTGCATGTTTTTTTCTCCTCTAGGAAATTGAAAAAATGTCTACTGCTCCAGTTGTTCGGCATCTTTGAAAGTCGTTTTATTTTCTCCATGCCACCGTGAAGTGTAAACAATAACTTCTATATCTTTTTCGTTCATTGTTTTTTCGTCCCTTCTGCCCCCTTCTTTTTGTTTACTTCATCATTATACTTCTCTTCTTTATGTATATACACCTATGATACATGTTGCGGCTTCCACCTTTGCATATTTCTCCATGTTTTACTTTTACATATAGCATATATGATTTTTTTCTTCTTCCTTCTAAAAAAAATATATTATTTACATCCCTTTATATTGTTCTTTGTGCACCTAAATAAAAAAAATTGCTTCTTACAAAGGATTTTCGTTTGGTTGCCTTAAATCTACTTGGTAAATGAACAATAGATATTTATCGATCACCACAAAAAACTTTGTTGAAATAAGATTGATTCTAATCTTGTCCTATGTTGCAAAGATAATTTTGACAAAGTTCTAACAACAAAATTTGAATCACATGACATTAGTACATAATATCAAAGAAAAATAAACTCTATTATAAAAAGGTTTCTTCGACTACTAAAATTCAACTAATTTGTCAAAAGACACATCTACTTTATAAGCTATAAGGCACTATTTCGAAAATATACCCACTAATGAAGTTCTTGCTTTTGGGGGCTATGTACTTTATCTTTGCACTTAAGACAACTCTTTCTCACCTCCTATATTCACTTGAACTTGTGTCCCCATGTTTTTTGCTAGGATGGACATGCCAATGTCTTCTGTAAACCCCTCAAGAAATGCTTAGAAAGACTTGTTTATGCACAAAATAAAGACACCTCTAACTGTAGGAATTTACAGGGTAAGTTCCTCAGACAGAACACCAAAAGGACACCGCTCACAAACAGATCACAGATCAATACACCAGTATTTTGACGTGGTTAAAACCCTCAGAGAGGGAAACTATCCACGGCCTGCGCCAACATGGCTACTACAGGCAATTTATT